>PVIU01011299.1:0-65443 GCA_004026605.1 Ondatra zibethicus
AGGTAGGGGTGTGAGGTGTGAGGTAGGTAGGGGTGTGAGGAGTGAGGTAGGTAGGGGGTATGTGAGAGGTGAGATAGGTAGGGGTGTGAGGGGTGAGGTTGGTAGTGGTGTGTGAGGGGTGAGATAGGGGTGTGGGGGGGTAAGATAGATAGGGGTATGAGGGGTGGGGTAGGGGTGTGTGAGGAGTGAGGTACATAGGGATATATGAATAGGTGAGGGAGTATGGAGTGTGTGAAGAGATGAGGTAGGGGTGAGGTAGGTAAGGAGCCTGTGAAGAGGTGAGGTAAAGAGTCTGAAAGCACGAGACTTCTCCCAGCTCTTATATTTTTACACATCAAAAAATTTAACAAAGCCATTTCTTTTGGACATTTATTGTCACAGTTAAATCAGGAGGAAGCATGCCCTTGTGCGGCGTCACCTACCCCTGCAGCACCATGGTTAGGTCAGCACCCAGACTTCTCTGATACGTTCGATGTTTTAAAATTTAACTTTTTTATTGATTCTTTGGGAGTTTCACATCATGCTCACCTTCCAGTCCTCCATATCCTCCCCTCACCCCTGCAGCACCCCCTTACAAAAGAAAACAAAATGAAGCAAGCAAACAAACAAGAACAAAGCAAAACAGCAACAACAAACCTCCCTCACTTCTCCTCTCCTGCCTCTCCCAACACCTCTTTGTTCCTCCTGGTGGCACTGGGGACCTCGGTGTGTCACACAGAATACCCTTCTGTTCTATCAGCTTTACTAGCAAATGCTCGTTACAATGAGTCACTGGTCCGGTTCAAGGCCTCTGGTTTCTGGTACACCATCATCACAGGATCCTCCCAGGGACTCCTCTGTGATATCCCCTGGCTGCGGTGACCTGGAGTCGTGGAGATCCTGCAGGTATTGTTCCACAGGACCAGTACTTTCACGAGCTCCAGCAGGTTCTAGATGGGTAGATGCTAGGGTAGGCCAACCCAAAGCCCAGATGTGGGCCTGGAGCTGGTCAGGAGGCAGAGTCAGCTCCTCTACCCCATGCCCTCGGGGTCAGTCCACTCTGGTGAGGTGATGGGTGGGGCCATCTCTCCTGAGTACGGGGGCCAGCTCTCCCGTGAGGGTCTGGGTCAGCTCTCTTGCTGCAATGTCCAGACAGACAAGGCCAGCTTACCCTGGACCAGCAAAGGGTGCGGCCATCACAGCATGGCCCTTCGATCTTATATCTCATGGTTCCTAAGGACCCCTGAGGTGACATGGTCCACAGACATCAACACAGACCCCAGTTGCAGCTGGACCACAAACCCAGACGTGGCCCTCGGCAGCAGCTTGGCCTAGACATCCTGGCTCTGGGTGGAGACCCTGACACTCAGGTCGGGGTGGTTATGGCAGCAGCATTGACCCTAGACATCATCTAAAGCTTCAGGCTGTGGCCCCAACCCTGGCCTTCTATGTGACCTTTGGTGGCAATACGGGACTCAGACTTCAGCACAGATGCCAGATGCAATAGTTGTTGCTGTTGTTGTTGTTTTAAGCAAATCTGGTGTTTGCTCTATGTGCATTGGTGTTTTGCATGGGTGCTGGGTCCCTTGGAACTGAAGTTATAGACAGTGGTGAGTTGCCTTGTGGCTGCTGGGAATTGAACCCTGATCCTCTGGAAGAGCAGTCAGCATTCTTAACTACTGAGCCATCTCTCCGGGCTCTGATCCCCTTGATTTTTACCTAATTCAGCATCCTCCTGTCAGTCACCAGATCTCAGCCCTTCCTTTCAAATGTTAGCCGTTCCTTCCCGACAACTGCGCTGCCAGAATGAGCTCCTCTTAGTGAGCCAACACCACAGGCCTTCGCTGTGCCCTCCAGGAGCATGGTAGAAGCCTCATCCTGCAGTCATTAACAGTGTATGTCACTAACCAAAAACAGCCAGCTATGACAGCGACACCAGTTGTCCTGAGAAGGCAGGGAGTTCAAACAGAGGACGCAAGATGTGTGTAGAATATGTCCATCCCTTTCCAACACGTAGAATTCCATGCTAATGCTATACTCTGATCCACCTCTAGGAAGTTATAACCATCTCGGCACTTCCAGCCTCCAATGCAGCCCCAGAATCTGCCAGGAAAAATCCTAGGCACCAGGCCTAGAGGCCAGGAAAGGCCTCAGGTAGCAGTCTCGGTTTGAACCAGCGCAAGAAAAGAGCTTTTCCTGTTGCAGCCTTTGCTGCCTTTGCAGATGCCAGTCTGGCCAGCTGACTAAACAACCCCATAGTGCTAACAACCGTCAGGCTAGCCCATGGACATTCAAGGTTACTTAGGAGATCTACTGGGTGTTACCAGGAAGCAATATGCCCAAATCCTCCAACTGAAAACCAGTGACTTTTTCTTTTAAGAAGGAAGTACTTGATTTATTGACCAACCAGAAACTGCTAGCATTTGCCACTAAAAGTTAAAAAAAAAAAAAAAAAAAACTTGACCAAGAATTGAAGTCAAGCTCTTTGGAAAACCAATACCAGCATGGAACCTTACCTCCAACTGTAGTGTGGCCAACATCCCTACATAGCAACCATGTGGTCATTCAATTTGATGGCCACTGTGGGGTGAACATCGAGAAGCCAAACCTGCCATTTGCTGGCATCAAGAGAAACTTCAATCTTCATCCAGTGAGGGACCTAGACTTGGTTAAGGGAGACCTACACGTCAAGAAAAAATAGTGATATTTGCAAATGACTTAGACAGCGGCCTGACCTTCAGATGCCGTCAGTCATCTTGCACCTCAAGTCTAGCCATTCCAACCAAATGTCACTTAGTGTTCCGAATTCCGGCGCCCTCTGAGCGTTTGCGTCACCTCTGCTCTGCTCCTCTCCGTTCACCCTGCCTACATCATTTGTGTTTCAGATCTCATCTCCAACTTCATCCACTCCAGATAAAATGCCCAATGCACCCCCAGGCCCTACCTATCTGCCCGTCTTCTATGCTTCTCTAATCCTGTCACATCCCTCCAAAAGAAATATTTATCAAGCCAGGCTAAGTGGCACAGTCTCAAGAGCCTGAGGCAGCAGGATCACAAGTTCAAGACTAGCCTGAGCAAATTTGAGGGCCCGTCTCAAAGTGGAAAAATACAAAAGGACAAGGGATAAAACTTAGTGGTCAAGCACTAGCCAAGTATGCCCAAGCTTCTAGACTCACTCTCCATGAAACAAACAAACAAAGGATGGGGCTGGGGGAGGGGGGAGGAAAGGATAGGCAGGCAGGCAGGGAGGGAGGGAAAGAGGCAGGGAGGGAGGGAGAAAAGGAGGGAGGGAGGCAAGCAGGGAGGGAGGGAGTTGGAGGAGGAGAGAAAGGGAATGAGGGAAGGAGGGAGAGAGGGAGGGAAAAGGCAAGGAAGGAAAAACCACACCACACATTTCTCTGGAGATTCTTGGAGAGGAGTTTTGTTACAGCTGTTTTTGCTTCTCTTTTATATTCCCAGCTCCTAGACCAGGTACAGAGGAGGGGGACTCAACAATGTTACTTAAATGAAGCAATGAACAATTGGATTATTGGAGCAGAGCATTGCTCCCAGAAGCTCTCCCTACAAGACAGAACACCCGATAAGTGCACAGGTACAGATTGCTCCTAGACCCCTGGAGTCCAGCAGGAAGATAGCAGATGGCCCCAGGCAGATGCTGTTCATCTTGAACATTGGTTTCTCAGCACAGGAACATGCTGAGAACCTGGGAGCCAAGAGCATCAGTACAAGGGAACATGAAGGGTAAGCGATGATAAGAGGAAGAAGCTTAAATGTGTAGAAAAGGACACCTCAGAAAGGACAGGATGCTCTAAATAGGCGCTTACTTGCTCAGCGCCTGGACTCACTCAGGCCTGGCTCTGACTCTTCAGTGTGTCACCACCCTGGTAGCTGCAACACCGCGTGAAATATATTTAACTTGTTCGTCCATTTCAGCACTGACAAAACCAGCCTATCAATAGCTGTGCCCAAGACTATGTGATATCATATATTAAAATGCTAAGCAAATTGACCACCAGAGTTTAGGTAAGAAAGATGGCAGCTGTTTACTGATGATTCACAGTCACAGACCAAGACAATTATTATTTTTTTTTAGGACTGGGAACTGAAAGACAGAGGCAGCTCTGTTCCCGCAGATCCAACCCCCCAGGCTCACCCCCAGTGCTGCAAGAATCCACCAGCAGCAGCCTTGCCTGCTGCACCCCATGCTTCCATCCCCTGTGGATCCCACAGATCGCCCCTTCTAACACTCCTCCTTCCACCTGTTGCTCTGTCCCAGCCCCCATCTCCAGCAGACACCCTGTGCTAAACCAAGGACTGCTCCTCCCGAGACAAGTAGGCTGGAGGTAGATGCAGGCATTTCCTGCTGCTCCTGAGATACAAGCCCCCCAGTCTCATTCCCAGCTCTGTAGCAGGGAACTTGCCATGGTCTCCCTTTCCTTTCTGACCCCATTCCCAACAGATCACCAAGACCTTCTCCTCCATCCTTCTTTCCCCAACTCCTTCTGGTAGCTCAGCCTCCAATACTAACAGGCATTCCCTGGAAACACACCAGCTAAGCAGACCAGGAATACAGGCAACACACAACCATCATGCTCTCTGAAAACCCAGAGAGGAAACAGAAACCAAGAAAACACCCAACCCAACAAAGACAAATCCAGAAGTCAGCACCTAGACCCATAATCGTACCAAACCCAGATGCCTAGACACCAGCATATAAACACAATCAATAAGTCAAGGAAATAAATATCTACTAGAACCAGTTATCCTACCAGAACATTATTATTATTCCAACATAAATGATTATTCCAACATAAATGAAGCACAAGGAAAAGTCCTTAAAACCAACTACATGAAGATGATAGAGGTCCTTAAAGAGGAAATTAATAAATCCCTGAAAGAAACCCAGGAAAATACAAACAGTGTGAGGAGATGAATGAATTGCTTAAAGAAATCCAGGAAAATGTAAACCAACAATTAGAGGAAATGATTACTTTCTTTTAAAGAAAGAAAGAAAAAAAAAGAAACTCAAAGAGTTGAGTTGAAGGAAATAAATAAGATTGTTCAAGACCTGAAAATGAAAATAGAAGCAACAAAGATTGTAGAGAATTCTGAAAATGAAACATTTAGGTAAGGAAATAGGACCTACAAACATAAGCAACACCAACAGGCTACAGGAAATGGAAGAGGGAATCCCAGGCATTGAAGATATGATAGAAGAAATAGATACAGCAGTCAAGGAAAATGTTAAATTTTAAAAATTCCTGACTAAAAAAAAAAAACGAGATATGGGACACTATGAAAAGACCAAACCTAAGAATAATAGGAACAGAGGAAGAAAAAAGTCCCAGCTCAAAGGCCTAGAAAATATTTTCAATAAAACCATAGAAGAAAATGTACCTAACCTGAAGAAAGTGATGCCTATAAGGATATAAGAAGCATCCAAAACACCAAACAGATTGGGCCAGAAAAGAAAGTCCCCTTGCCACATAATACTCAAAACACTAAACATACAGAACAAAAAAGAATATGAAAAACTGCAAGGGAAAAATATCTGGTAACATTTAAAGACAGACCTATTAGAATTACACCTGACTTCTCAATGGAGGCTCTATAAGCCTGAAGCACCTGAACAGCACAGATTTCTATACCAGCAAAACATTCAATCACTATAGATGGAAAAGGCAAGATATTCCATGGTAAAAGAAATCAAATTTAAACAATATCTATCTACAAGTGTAGCCCTAGAGAAGGTACTAGAAGAAAAAAATCCAACCTATGGAGGTTAATTACACTAATGAAAACAGAAGAAATAAATAATCTCATGGCAGAAGAACCAAAAGAAGGGAGGCATACACAAATACACATAACAACAACAACAACAATATAGGAATCAACAATCATTGTCCATTGATATTCTCAATACCAATGGTATCAATTCCCCAGTGAAAAGATACAGAATAACAGAATGGATACAAAAACAGGATTCATCCTTCTGTTGCATCCAAGAAACACACCTCAACATCAAGGATAGACATTGCCTCAGAGCAAAGGACTGGAAAAAGAAATTCCAAGCAATGGACCTAAGAAGCAATCTGGTATAGTCATTTTAATATCTAACAAAATAGACTTCAAACCAAAGCTAGTCAAAGTAAATAGGGAGGACACTACATACTGATCAAAGGAAAAAATCACCAAGATGGCATTTCAGTTCTTAACATCTATGTCCCAAACACAAGGGCAACCAAGTTTGTAAAAGAAACACTACTAAATCTTAAATCGCACACTGACCCTCACACATTGATAATGCGACACTTAAGTACCCCACTCTCACCAGTGGACATGTTACCCAGACAAAAAAACTAAACACAAATACTGAAGGGAACAGACCTTACGAATCAAAAGGACCTAACAAATAATTGCATGACATTTCACCCAAACACAAAAGAAAATACCTCTTCTCTGCACCTCATTAAACCTTCTCCAAAACTCACCAGTACTCAGTAACAAAGCAAGCCTTAACAGATACAAGAAAATTGAAATAACTCCCTGTATCCTGTCAGACCACCATGAATTAAATTTGGATATCAACAACAAACGAAAGCCTACAATCAAGTAATTCCTATCAGTATATTCTGCTATACTCAAAGATCAGTGCCTTGTCCAGTCACCATCAAAGAGGCTTCCTCCACCGGCAGGTGAGAACAGATGCACAGACACACACCCAAACATGCAGCGAGAAGAGTCTACATGGGATGTCCCCACCAAATTCCTTCCTTCAGAGCTCAGAAAATCCCAAGGAAGAAGAGGAAAAAAGATTTTAAGAGCCAGAGGGATGGAGGAAATCGGCAGAACAAGGGCCTCTGAATTAATTAAGAAAGGTGTATATGAGCTCATAGAGACTGAAACAGCAGGCACAGGACCTACATGGATCTACACCAGGTCTTCTGTGTCTATTCTATATAGCTATTAGCTTAGTGTTTCTTTGGGACTCCTGACTAAGAATGAATGTGTCTGACTCTTGTGCCTGCTCTTGAGGCTATTTTCCTCCTGTTGAGCTACCTTGCCCAGACTCAATGTGATGGTTTTTGCTTCATCCTGCTTATTTTATTTTGTCATGTTTGGTTGCAATCTCTTAGAAGCCTGCTCTGTTTCAATGAGAGACATAAAGGGAGTGGATCCAGAGGGGAAGAGAAGAACTTGGAGGAGTAGAGGGAAAGGAAACTATAATTAGGATATATTTGTATGAGAAAAGAGTCTATTTTCAATAAAAGGAAAAATGGAAAAAAGCAAATTGAATTATTAAAATACAATGAAGCTTAAAAAATGAGAAAGAGAAAGGGAGGGAGAGAGAGGGACAGAGGGAGGGAGGGAAAGAGAGAAAGAAAGGAAGGAAGGAAGGAAGGAAGGAAGGAAGGAAGGAAGGAAGGAAGGAAGGAAGGAAGAGGCAGAGAGAGAGAGGCACTGCCTGTGTAATGAGAATCTAAAGACAGGATTCTCCCTCCTGCAGGTTTTCCTAGGAGGGGCTGCAGCCTTAGCCCTGCCAAAGAGAATATCACATGGCTCAGGATACTGTCTTCAGAGGAATTGAAATAGGAAGTCAGGAGCCTGCCATCCAGTTTCTTTGGGGAAGAAACCTCCGAGGAGTCCTGTATTCACTATTTTTCTCATTGCTATGATCAAATACTTGACAAGAAACAACTTAAGGGAGGAAGGCCTTTTTTGGGTTCCTGGTTGGAAGGTACAATTCATCACAACAGGGAAGTCACGGAGGCAAAACTATAAGGAGCTGGCCACATTGCATCCACAGTCAGGAAGCAGACAGAACGGGCACTGGTCCTAACCCAGTCGGGATGGAATGGGCACTGGTGCTAGTTCAGTCGGGAACCACAGCCATGCAATGGTGCCAGAACATTTACGGTGTGTCCCTCCATGCCAACTCAATCTAGGAACTCCTTCACACATGCCATGTTCCAAGGCAATTTTGGAACAAGGATCCCATCAAGCTGAAAGTGAAGAGAAACCACCACAGCCCTGTCTGTTCCCTTCATCAGGAGGGCTTCATCCCTCTACTGGAACCATCTGCACACCTTCAATGTCTGAAGCCCCAGAAACCCCTTTAAATAAATGTTTAAGAAACCAAGCGACTGAGCATCTATGTTTAAGGGTTCCCCAAAACCATCTTAAAAGAAATTGAGTATATAGGAGGTGCAGAGGTGAGCAGAGGGTGAATGTGGGGCACACCTAAACCAATCATTGAACCAAGGCTACAGTCAAGAGTGGCCAGTTTTTCCTTAGAGCCAAACACTGGCATCGATTGCCATGTACCTTATCTAAGAATGCTCATACTCTACCCAGGGATTGCACGGCAGTTATGCCAACTTCATATTATGTACATAAACAGTAGCTACCAAGTCAGAAAATAGAAATGCTGCTTACCCCTCATTTTCTGTGTCTCATTTCCAGCCAACTGGGAAAAATCACCATGCTGGAAACATTTCCTTCTCCCAAGAAAGGAAATATGGCTGCAGATAACAAGGGTGTTCTCTATGATGTAACACTTCCTGCACTCAGGAAAAAATTAAATGCACAAAAGTCTGGAGTAATGGGGAAGGGGCTATGGTGTGGTTCAGAACATGCACACATACACACCACAAACACATCACACATACACACCACGCACACATCACACATACACACCACACACACATCACACATACACACACACCTGCACCCACGTACACACGGTGGGATAATTTGAGTTTTGCCTGACAGGGAGCACCTGCTTCCTGTCTGACATCACTCTGTTCCTGACACTGTACAAGGGAGAGAGAAACTTCTGGAACTACCCATTATCATCCATGAGTCATCTTTGATTTCTGTGACAAAGCACAAAATAAGAACATTCTATGATCAAAGAAAGAGTAGGAGATGTCAATGTTTTCTCCTGAAGCAAGACCACTGACATATGTAGTGTATAGCAATGATCACCGTATCACTGATTTGGAAACTGGCTTTAAGAGTAGCAAGCTGGAAAGCACAGCATAGGGCAGGCACCATAACCTGTTCTTCTAAAACCCCCTACTATGAGCTTAAAGGGTAGGAAGGCGCCAGAGAGATGACTCAGTGGTCAAGAGTGCTTGTTGCTATTCTAGAGGACTGGAGTTCAGTTCCCAGCATCCTTATTGGGCTGCTTACAACCCCAGCTGCAGGGGGTCTGGCGCCCTCTTCTGGCCTCCTTGGATACCTTCATACACATGAATACACAGAGACACATACATAAAAATAAAATATTCTTTATTAAAAATGTTTTCAGACAACATATTTTGACCATGTTTCCCCTCCCCCAGTTCCTCCAAGATCCTCCCTATACACACCCAGCTAAGTCTCTCTCTCAACAAAAAGAAACAAACAACAAACAAAGACATAAAAATGTCAAAAAGATAGAAAGTTCACAAAAATACATAGAGTTCATTTTGTGTTTGCCAACTAAACCCTGGCATGTGGTTTGTGCTGGGGTGTGGTTGATAAACCCAGTGATGCTCCACTGGGCAAAACTGACTTTCCCTTTAACAGAGGGTATAACAACTGCAAGTAACTTTAAAAAGAGAGAGATGGGTACACATAGTACCAGGCATGGAAGATGTGGCCAGCCCCTTCCTCTCTGTGCTGCACAGCCCCTCTCATTTGCTTGGCTCAGTTCTGATTTTGATGACCTTCAAAACTCCACAAGGACTTAACTCATACATGTCATACTATAAGACCTTTCACCTAAATAAATAAAACACACAATACAGATGTCACAATTTGTCACATGAAACCTTTCATGCATGATTTTCCAAATGTCACTGTCATCTCAACATTGGGGGGTGGGGACACAGGGAGAGAAGGAAATGGATTTTTTATCTCAACTATAAAATTGTGACTGTTGTGTCTATGTTGATTGCAAGGTGGCCATCAGGCTTCTCCAGTCCAGATGTTCGCCAGAGAACGTTCTCTATAGTTCATCAGAGTAGAAGAGGAAACCATCAGGATACCTGACTTCAGACACTGAGGACGTCATTGAACAAATGAGTCATGAGAGCCTGGAACATCACATAGTTAGTCAGATGTTTCCAAAACAATGAAAGGTAAGAGAACCCTGGTGACAAGTGATGCCGAAAGGACAGATGGAGAAAAACAACTGAGCACTGACTGAGGCTCTGAGCTCACCTGCACTGTGAGGCCTCCTTGCGGAGAGAGATTTATGTCACTGATGCCTGTCCAGCTATAGGACAGGCACGAATTGCAGAAACAACTGTATGTGTCATGATTCAGTATGAAGCAGTTCATTTTTATAAAAAGAAAGATTTATTTTATTTTTATTTGTGACTGGCTGTGTGTAGGTGACCACGAAAGCCAGAAGAAGGTGTCAGATCCTCTGGAGCTCGAGTACAGGCAGCTGTAAGCCAAACAGTGCAGGTGCTAGGAAGCAAACGCAGTTCTTGAAAAACAGCAAGCATTCTTAATGGTTGAGCCATCTCTCTAGCCCTGAATTTTCCTTTCATTTATAAAACATTTGCATGTGTGTGTATGTCCATATGTACAAGTGCGTGTGAGTGCATGTGTGTATGTGAGTGTGTACATGTTTATGTGCTTAGCTGATGGCTCAGGTATATTTCTAGCTAGGTCATACATCTTAAATTAACCCATTTCTATTAATCTGTGTATTGCCATGAGGTTGTGGCTTACTGGTAAGGTTCTGGCATCTTTGGCAGCTACCTGGCATCACTGACTCTGCTTTCATTTTCCCTGCATTCAGTTTAGTTTTCCCACCTTGCTATATTCTGCCCTGCCATAGGTCAAAGCAACTTCTTTATTAACAAATGGTAATAAAATATTCACAGCATACAGAAGAGAATACCACATCGTCTCTCCTTTTCTGTCTAAATAAAAAGAAAGTTTTAACTTTAACATAGTAAAATTACATGTAACAAAACAGTTATCAAGCAAGAATTATAGTTACAATATTTCTTTGTGAGTCTAAAGATTCATATCTAATTTATCTTTTATCATAACTAAGGAAAACTATAACTATATCTATCTGTCTTCAACTCCATCAAAGTCCCCAGAAGGATATAATATTACCTAAGTAAACAGAAAGTGCATTATAAACAACTTCCAAAGCTCTAGAATTGACAGAGACATCTCACTGACTGTTTAGTCACCCAGAGTTCTTCTGTAATGTTGGAGCATCCATCTTCAGCCTATAGGCCCATGGTATCTGGTAGACTTTTCCAGGAAGCTGGAAATTTGAAAGACTGTTTCACCTATATTGTCAGTAACTTTCTTCTGTGTCCTACAGAATGTCTGGCAGACTCCTTCATGAAGCAGGAACCCTGAAGGACCATCCTGTCTTTTGAAAAGTTCAGCAGTCACTTTTCTGTGGATCCTGCATGCCCAGTTCATACAGCACACCATCAAGCAGTTCAGGAAAGAGCAGTTCCTTGTCCAAATGGCTAGCCTTGTCTCTGTGAAGGCAAATTCCATAATGAGTTTCTTCAATGCCCATCGACCTCTCTGACGTAATTGTTGCTGCCAGAAGCAGACATGTCTCACTGTCAAGAAAAGTCTGAGTTCTTAAAACATTTTAAATGCCATATTCTGTAGGTCTTTGAAGTATTGAAGATTATCTATCTAACTGGAATATATCTCTGTATATCTAGAAAACCTAACTAACATAATTTAAAGTTTGATTATTATAGATGACTATCTATTAATCTGCATTTTTACATTTGTGCAAATATATTGTTATTTCTATTTTTTTAATTTTATTAATTTTTATTGAGCTTGACATTTTTCTCTGCTCCCCTCCCTGTTTCTCCCCTCCCCTTCAATCCTTTCCCAAGGTACCCATGCTCCCAATTTACTCAGGAGAGCTTGTCTTTTTATACTTTCTACTTCCCATGTAGATTAGATCTATGTATGTCTCTCTTAGGATCCTCATTGTTGTCGAGGTTCTCTGGGATTGTGATTTGTAGGCTGGTTTTCTTTACTTTATGTTTAAAAACCACTTATTAGTGAGTACATGTTATAACTGTCTTTCTGTGTCTGGGTTACCTCACTCAAAATGATGTTTTCTAGCTCTATCCATTTGCCTATAAAATTTAAGATGTCGTTATTTTTTTCTTCTGTGCAGTACTCCATTGTGTAAATGTACCACATTTTCCTTATCCATTCTTCAGTTGAGGAGTATTTAGGTTGTTTCCAGGTTCTGGCTATGACAAACAATGCTGCTATGAACATAGTTGAGCACATATCCTTGTGGCACGATTGAGCATCCTTTGGATATATACCTAAAAGTGGTATTACTCGGGTTTGAGGAAGGTTGTTTTCTAATTTTCTAAGAAATCACCACACTGACATCTAAAGGGGCTGTACCAGCTTGCACTCCCATAATCTGCATTTCTTAACTATATGTTAAATTTAAAGTCAATTTTGTTGCACTGTGTAAATATATTTATGCTCTTGTTTAAGGCATTATATTTATACAGCTCATTTATAAATGTAATGTATAGTTAAAAATACATATTACATTTATAAATGAGCTGTAGAAATATAATAAATCAGAAATATATTTACACAGTGCAACAAAATTGACTTCAAATTGGTATCAGTAGACCAAAAGTCCATACCAATGTAAAGTATTCATTTCTATATCATATTCCCCCTTTTTTAGAAAGAGATTTACTGTGACCATTAACCACTTATAATCAATCCTTTTAAATAAAAACAAATATTTGCAAACAATCATTTTGGGAATTTGGGCATAGTTTTCTCCAAATTGATTCCTGCTGTTTTCTGAGTAAAGTATTTTTAGGGTTCATGGAGACCTTTAGGGGATTTACTCCATCAAGCCACATTAGCCTGGAAGGAATCCACAGGTTCCCATCCTCTGTGGAAACAAAAGCAGAACCTCTTTTCCAAAGTAACAAGTCCTTAGACTCAAATTTTGAACTCAAGATACCCTTAAAATATATATATATATATATATATGTTGGTTTAGCTTATCAGTCCCCAGAATCAAATGTCTCTCTGTAGTCAAAAAATTCAAAGAAAACACAATATACATGAGCCAGTCTCTCTGTGTATTTTCTATCTTTATGTGACTTTTTCTATATTACTTTTACTGTCTCTTTAAAAACTTTGTTTCATTTTTATTCTTTCTATAATTTCTGATAATCATTTTCTTTTTTTCCTTATGGCTATGCCCATCTAGAGGTTTATTTTTGTCTGAATCTGTCTTTATTGCATATCTGAACTCCTTTTTTGATCACTTCTTTAAACTGTTAAGCAGGCATGGTTAGGACCAGAGTAGCCACTTTGGCTGTTGGTTCCACCCTGCTCATCTTTCCAACATGGCAGAGGTCCATTTACTGCCAACTCTGGGAGCCATGTTTACCACAGCAACTCTGAGCATCTTACCATCCCATAAACATGCAGAGAGATGTGAGATCTTCCCTTCCAAATCCTGTCCTAGTGAGGACTTCCATCTCACCTCCAGTCATGCCAGAATGCCTTAGAGGGCCAGTACAGAATGTAGAAAGAATGCTAGATGCAGAGACCCTCACACCTCAACTTGCCCTCCTCTCCAGCTAAGTATATCTCCCACTCTCTGGGTATCATGTTTTCTCTCTTATGAAACCACGATGCAACAATTCCCATTTTTTCATAACTCACCTGACTGTAAATAAAATAAATAAGAGGACATGTGGAAATGCTTTATGTTCTGCCAACAGTGCCCCTCATACACACACACTTCTCAAGGACCTCCATCCATGTCCAGAGATTTAAGATAAAATATATCAAATAATGTTGCCAAATGTATAGCTTCAGTTGCAACCTCTGTTCTAAATTTCTATCCTTACCTCTGGGCATCAAGTTCATACGGTGATTCTGATGGCACTTACACAATGCCTTCCCCACTAAAATTTCACACAGCATTGCTTCTGACCCAGGGCATCACTAATAGCAAACAAAGAGCAGCAAGGAGTTGATGCTCACAGAAGTTGCTGTTCCTACCAAGTTCTCCACAGTCTGGCCTGCTGCAACAGTGAAGCAACATTTTGAGATGCATGGCTGCACCAGCTAAGTGGCAATAAGTGTCCTGTGAGGCTGGAATATCCCCAGCATACAGTGCTGGTTCTCTGATAGAATCATCAGGCCCCAGAATGAAGTAGTGGGAATGAGAGTGGCATCTCTCTCTTACCTTGAGTCACTTCCCAGCAAAGCTTGTTTCTCTTGCTCTATGGATAAATAGGCTCAGTTTGGGATGGGAGGGTGCTTTCACCAGGAGATACTGCAGTTACTTTGCAGAACTGGAAGTCATGACTACTACATAGTCACTTAGTCCTTGTGGCTCTGAGACAATGGACAAAGAGGGAGTTACCAAATTGACTGGAAAACTGGGTCTCCATTTTCAAAAAAAAAAAATAAATTACCACTATGCAATAAGGCTAAGAAACCATATGCTTGAAATACAAGAGATGCCTTAGGTTGTCTTCTAGTAATACTTATACCCTTTAATTAAAATAAATGAGAAAAAAAGACAATTCAAACAGGAATTCTAATGGCTCAAATCCTTTATGAATAACTAGTTGGGGTATTCCATCAGGCAGGACCATGATACACCAAGTTACATGCTGGGCAAAAACAAATGAAATGAAGTGTGGGAGAAGGTAGGTAAAAATATCGGCCACAGCTGAGCATGGTAGTAAATACCTGAATTCCCAGTACTTGAAAGGTGAAGGAAGATCAGCCTCAACTACATGGCATGTTTAAGGTTAGCCTGAAGGAACTAGAAAGAAAGTTCATTGGGAAAAGTGCTTGCTCTGCAAGCATAAGGATCAAGAGTTCAAATCTCCAGTTATCACATAAAAAGCTGAGCATGGCTGGGCATGCCTGTAACCCCAGCATCAGGGGCAGAGACAGGCAAACTCAAGAGCTCACTGGTCAGCCAGCCTAGTGCAATGGTGGATTCAGCAAAAGACCATTGTCTCAAGGTAATAATATTATAGATAGTGATAGAGGAAGTCACCTGACATCCTGCTATGGGCTCTGTGTTTACCTGGGCATGTGAAATACTCATGAGTATGCACCATACAATACAACACAGAAAACACTCATTTGTATGCACTGCACACATACAAACACTCATGTGTATGCACCATACACATATACCACAGCAAACACTCATGTGTATGCATGTAGATGGATGTGATAAAGTAGTCCCACACTAGCTCAGAATTGATATAATAAAGGGTTCTTTATTTAGGGGTAGACTCACAGATCAACAGTGCTCTGCATGAATGGGGAACAGGAACTGAATCCAGCAGCCAAGAGAGAGGCTATGCAAGCTTTATGTCTGCATTTATAGTACAAGAGACCACACCCAAGTGGGCTAGTATCTTAAAGACTATTGGCTGAAGGAGTTCCCACAGCACCTCCCCCTTTTGTCTAAACAAGAGAGTTCTAAGCCTAATGCAAAACTATATACAATAAGAACAAATATCAAGTATAAAAATTAGAATTACAACCAGCATAAACAATATCAAGCAAGAAACATATGCTAAATGTTTTAATAGTTATCTTATCCTAAGAAGTCTAAATCTTGTATTAGAAATGGCTTGGCCAAGTCATGAGAGGAAATTAACTATGACTATCTATTCTTCAACCCAATTGAAGACCCGAAAAGGGAAATAATATTACTTGAGTAAGCAGGAAGTGCAATCAAGTAACTTCCAAAATACAACAAATCACAGAGACAACTGGCTGCCTCAGCAATCACCCAAAGTCTCATTTGCAACGTCGGAGCAACCAGCTTTGGTTAAGGCCTAGAGTAACTGACAGACCATTTTCAGAGGCAAGAAAAATTTAAAAACGGCCTTGGCAAGTTTTGGCAGCCTTTTTTTAATATATATCCTTTTTGTCCTGTCTGGACACCATGCATTTTGTAAGTGGTCAAGGCAGGGGCGGTTCTTTGTCCAAAGGACAGTTTTGCCAAGAATAAAACAAGCTCCAAGCCGAGTGTCTTTGGTGCCCAACATTCTCTCAGGAATAGATCCAGGGCCAATTTGTAGGCAGAGACTGTTCATTTTCTAACTTCCCAGACCCAAAATAATCACACAGAAATTGTATTAATTAAAATACTGCTTGGCCAATAGCTTATGTATATTTCTAGCTAACTTTTACATCTTAAATTAACTCATTCTAATTATTTTGTGTTTTACCACAGTCTAATGGTTTACTAGTAAGGTTCTGGGGCAGGCAGTTGGTATCTTTCTCCTTTGGTGGCTACATGGCATCTCCATGATTCCACCTTCTTCTTTCCTCTAACTATGCTTGGAAATCCCATCTTGCTCTATTCTGTGCTGTTACAGACCCACACAGCTTCTTTATTCATTAGCCAATAAAAGCAATACATACACAGAACGACTTCTCACACCATTTGCCCTTTTCTGTCCAAATAAAAAAGTTAATGTGGAATTCTCCTCTGTATGCTGTAAATATGTTTTATTACCATTGGTTAATAAAGAAGCTGCTTTGGGCCTATGGCAGGGCAGAATACATCGAGCCAGGCGGGAAATCCAAACAGAGCTGTAGAGAGAAAGTACGCAAAGTCAAGAGATACCATGTAGTTGCAGAAGGAGAAAGGAATCAGCCAGCAGCCAGAAACTTACCAGTAGGCAACAGTTCATGACAATACACAGATTAATAGAAATGGGTTAATTCAAGATGTAAGAGCTAGCTAGACATATGCCTAAGTCATCGGACAAACAGTGTGGCAATTAATATAGTTTCTGTGATTGTTTGGGTCTGAGCCACCAGGAAACAAAGGAGCAGCCTCTGACCAATTATGCACTGCCCATGTATAACACATACAAACACTCATGTGTATGCACCGCACGCATACACCTCAGCAAATACTCATGTGTATGCACCACACACATACACCACAGCAAACACTCATGTGTATGCACCACACACATACAACACAGCAAACACTCATGTGTATGCACCACACATATAAACACAGCAAACACTCATGTGTATGCACCTCACACATACACCACAGCAAACACTCATATGTATGTACTGCACACATATACCATAGCAAACACTCGTGTGTATGCACAACACACATACACCACAGCAACCATTCATGTGTATGCATCCCACACATACACCATAGCAAAAACTCATGTGTATGCACCTCACACATATACCACAGCAAACACTCATGTATGCAACTCACACATACACCAGAGCAAACACTCATGTGCAAGCACCCCACACATACACAGTAGCAAACACTCACGTGTATGCACAACACATATACACCACAGCAAACCCTCATGTGTATGCACCTCACACATACACCACAGCAAACACTCATGTGTATTCACCACACACATACACAATAGCAAACACTTATGTGTATACACAACACACATACACCACAGCAAACACTCGTGTATGTACCACACACATACATCATAACAAACACTCATGTGCAAGTACCGCACACATACACCACAGCAAACACTCACTTGTATGCACCACACACATACAACACAGTAAATACTCATGTGTATGGACCTCACACATACACCACAGCAAACACTCATGTGTATGCACCGCACACATACAGCACAACAAACACTCATGTGTATGCACTACACACATACAACACAGAAAACCCTCATGTGTATGCACCCCACACATGTACCATAACAATCATGTGTAGGAACGACACACATATACCACAGCAAACACTCATGTATATGCACCACACACATACACCTTAGCAAACACTCATGTGTATGCACTTCACACACACACCACAGCAAACACTCATGTGTATGTACCACACATATACCACAGCAAACACTCATGTGTATGCACCGCACACATACACCACAGCAAACACTCACGTGTATGCACTGCACACATACACCACATACAGAAAAGGGAAAGAAAAACCAGCTATTGCAATGTGCAGATATAAGGAATCTGATAGATAAATTTTCTTGCACATGGTTATCTTTGCAAAAGGCATGAGAAATTGGTATAGTTACTTGCTGTCTAGAAGAAATCTAAGTGGTTAGGCAATAAGGGACAGGGACAAACTGCTCCAAGTTCCTTTAGGAACTTGGAACTTTAAACTTTTGAATGGATTACTTATTCAAAGATTGTTTTTTAATTATCGTATTTTAAGACTAAAGATATATTATTTTTCTGAGGTTTTGTGGGGGTGTTAGTGACTTTTCCTGATGCTTGGATTTAATACCCAACAAAAGCAACATAAAGCAGAAAGAGATTCCTTGGCAGGCAGTTTAAGGGCACGGTCCGCCACTGCAGGGAAGTGCAGGTACCAAAAGCCTGAGGCAGCCCTGCTTAGCTGCCCTTCCAAGCTTCTTGACCTGGTCCAAGATCCAAGCCCAGGGAACAGTGCCCCCTTTCTTCAGGGCAAGTCTTCCACCTCCATTCCCTCGCAGGCACATGCAGAGGCTAACCTAATCTAAATGACCCCTCACGAGTGTCCCTAGAGGTTTGCCTCCTACCCAGTTCCAGATCCTTCCAGGATGACAATCAGCAGCCATATTTGCTCTTGTTCTGTCTTTACTTTATATACTTATTTATTAACTTTGTTTCTTTATGGGTTTTCGAGATGTGTGTCAGTCCATGTTAGGCTACAATTTACTGTGTAGGCTCGATTGGCCTAGAACTCATGCAGTCAGTCTTCCTGCCTCAGCCTTATATGTGCTGGCATCACAGGTATGAGCCATCACACCCAGCCTAAAGAGACATAACCATTTAAAGGATTTGATTCCGATTCTGTTTTGATCACATTCACCTCCACTCCGGCCTTCTTCTACCACTCCTGCTGATCCCCCCTCACCAATCTTTCTACTTTCATGTCTTTATTGTGACTCAACTCATTTCATAATGGTTGCCTACAGAAGGGCTAGAAAAATAGCTTCATGGTAAAGATCACCTGACGCTCTTCCAAAGACCACAGATTCCGTGTCAGTTGGCTCATAACCATCTGTAACCACAGCCAGCTCCAGAGGGCCCAATGCCTCTGACCTCCGTGGATCCCTGCATGCATACGCATATACCCACATGCAGGTATACACCTCCGCTTCCCTGCATGTGGGTCCCTGCATGCATACGCATATATCCACATGCAGGTATGCACGCCTCCACTTCCCTGCATGTGGGTCCCTGCATGC
Organism: Ondatra zibethicus; assembly: GCA_004026605.1. Lineage (NCBI taxonomy): Eukaryota > Metazoa > Chordata > Mammalia > Rodentia > Cricetidae > Ondatra > Ondatra zibethicus. The sequence continues at coordinate 19,251 of PVIU01011299.1, forward strand.
ATACGCATATATCCACATGCAGGTATGCACGCCTCTGCTTCCCTGCACCTAAGCAAACGCAATAAAAACAGACCTCTCAAAGGGCTCCTTACAGGAGAGCAGGTGAGGAGTTACTTACAGGACCATGAACAACTAACCAGAGGCTACAACAATGAAGAAAATCTCTTCCTCCCCCACTTCGTCAATGTTAACAACCAATAATTTCACAGGGAGAAGTGGGGTCTCTGGCAACCACTAACACAATTTAAAGGCCTCAGAAGTATCTGTCCCAGCCTAATGCTCAGGGAACATAAACTGAAGAAATGCTTGCAGGGAAAATCTTTAAAAGGGAAATTTCTTCTTTTAAGATTTTTTTTTAACCTGGGCAGTGGTGGCACATGCCTTTAATCCCAGCATTCGGGAGACAGGTGGATCTCTGTGAGGCTGAGGCCAGCCCGGTATGCAGAGTGGGTTCTAGGACAGCCAAAGCTATTACATGAGAAGAAAATTAGTTATTTTTAATTACATGTACAGGTGCGTGTTTCTGTGCATGGTTATGTGGGCACGTATGCAAGTACCTGAAGAGACAAGAGGCACCAGATGCCCTGGACCTGGAGTTACAGGCAGTTGTGATCCACCTGACATAGGTGTTCAGAATCAAACTCAGGTCCTCTGGAAGAGCAGCAGGTACTCCTAACTGCTCAGCCATCTCCAGCCTCCAAGTGGGGGATTTCCTAGTAGCTGGTCACATAAAAAATTAGTTCTGAAATTATTTTGTGGCCCAAAGTGGCCTCAAACTGAACTTATGACCCTCTTGTTTCTACCTCCTAAGCTCTGTAATCACAGGTGAGCGCCACAAACCTCGTTGCCTGTGGTGCTGAGGACCAAACCCACAGCTTCGTTTGTGCTGAGCAAGCACTCTACCAACTGAGCTCTGGAACTCCCTTTGAAATGTAGAAAACATAGAAAGGAAAAGGTGAGCAGGGAGCTGTAGCACAGCAGGGAACACACGATGCCATGCTGCAGCATAGCCATCCATAAACAGTTTCCCCGAGAAGTCACTTTGAAGATGTGCAGCTTGGTGGCAACGCGCTGACAAGGATCCATTTCTTCAGGGTGGAGTCGAAGGTGTTGTTCAAGCACAGGCGCAATATCTCCATGAGGTGCTGTCTTCACCTGGGTCCTTGGATGATGGATGAGCATGAAGGGTGCTAGCTCTCCATCAGGTGGTGACAGGGGATGAGGAGCTCCACACAGTGATGCAGGAGACAGAGACAGCCCGCCGCTGCAGGCAGTAGATGAGCACGCACTGCACTCTGGCTTCCTTTGGCAGTGACCTCATCACAAACACGTTATCACCAGGGAGGGCTAGAGAGTGAAAGAAGAAGCTAGGCAAACTGGTGTCTGGTGTATCCCTTAAAAAATTAGTATAAACTCGGAAAAGTTATTTTTCTTTTTTTTTTGGGGGGGGGTTCGAGACAGGGTTTCTCTGTGGCTTTGGAGCCTGTCCTGGAACTAGCTCTTGTAGACCAAGCTGGTCTCGAACTCACAGAGATCCGCCTGCCTCTGCCTCCCAAGTGCTGAGATTAAAGGCGTGCGCCACCACCGCCCAGCCTGAAAAGTCATTTTTCAAAAAATAAAATTATTTGGAGTTCAGCTTTATCAACAAGCTCTATGGAACATTATGAAGACTGAAGCCAGCTAGCGCACCGCTGCTTTCCCAGCACTATGGTGGTAACAAATGGAAGCTATTTCATAAAAGTATAAAACCAAGATGTTTTCTATTCATGGTTGAACAGAAAATAGGTATGACTTCCTTGAGTAAGGCACAAAACCCAGAAGCCTAGAGGAAATATTAACAGGTTAACATGTGAAAATATTGACATATCCAAGAATAATCATAAAACAAAAATAAAATTCACATACGAGTGAAAAATATGGAGATTTGTACTTCACACAGCACAGAAATCAACTATACACCTCCAAAGTGAATACTCAAAAACAGTGAGAGAATGATGCACTGATCAAGAATCAGCAAACTAAAAGGCACACGTAACTGATGGAAAAGTAAATATATATGTGTGTGTGTATTGTGTAAATATATATATTTATAATCAGTAAATATTTTAGAGGATGTTTAATAACGTCAGTGATGACAGCTAAGTGTTGGTGACCTCCCATCCCTCCACCCCATTACGGTACAAAGTGTTAACCCTGAATGATTCCTGCTGTGAGTCAGGGTGATGAAAATGAATTCTCCTTTCTTGTTTGTGGAAATAGTGTGGTGTAGCCTCTCAAGAGCACACTTTCTGAGTACCATCAAAGGTTAAAGTGTGAATTCATGGACATGACAATTCTACTCCTAAAGATGCCTCTGAGTGGACCTGGGAAGATGTCTCAGGGGTTAAAAGTGCTATTTCAGACCAGAGCTTGGTTCCCACAACCTCTTGCAATGCCAGATCCTGGAGGCCCAACACCCTCTTCTAGCATCTACAGGTATCTGATGTCCCTGCCTGCTCATTCAGAGACACACATACATACACATAAATAAAATATATTTTTAAAAATATTTATATATACCACTTAGTGAAATAATTATGCTCAGATGTACAGCAAAGGATACCACATTGTGACAAGGTTCATAATTAGAGAAAATGAAAGTCAAGGTCTACCACTGAGGAAGGGGGTTAGCTCTACTTTGATGCATAGAAACCTTGATTCGTACTATGTAAATGCTGAAACACTGAAATAGACCCATGCCTACAAATGTGGAAAGAAACATCTTTACGTAACTCCTAAAGTCACATCAAATCTTAGCATATATATGTCATATGTTATAACATATATGTGTATAAAATGGATATATATGCATATGCATATCATGTGTGATGGGGAAGCTCTGTTAACCTATTACCTTTAAGAAGTGAAACCTAGTTAAAGCGTGGCTACCTGGAGTCCAGGAAGAAAAACTGGGACAGACCAGGTGTGCACTCTCTCTGGGTGATTCCCGCGGGACACAGTGGAACTCAGACTTCCCATTCTTGTGGTGTGAGTTTCCCCTTATAACAATTAAAAATTATAATTGTTTATCTTTAAGCTGGCCTGGTTATTTCCCGAATTGAGCGAACAGCTACAGTTGGTGCCCAACGTGGAGCAACTTGAGTCTCTGGCAGCTCTGGCCAACGGCGGCTATGCTGTGCTCATTCGGGCATAGAATTCCTGCACAGCGGCCCTGATCAGCCACTACTGGCTGACTTCGGGGTCCAGCTTTGTCTGCGCTTGCGGAAACCCAGGCAGTGCGGGTGGAAAGATGCGGGAGGCCAAGGAGGAAAAAACTGAGGAGCTCACCAGCCTCTGCCGCTGGCAGCTAAGGAGCTTGCACCCAGCCCTGCTCTGCCGCTATTCCCTCTGTCCTGAACAGGAGGCACCATCTGTCCCATGGAGCTGTGGAACAGCCAAGGACCTTCATGGAGCACACAGTCTGTGATTTATACTAAACAACTTCTCAATTTAAGCATATCTTTCAGCATTTAAGGGACCAGGTGCGTGCTCTCTCTGGGTGATTCCCCCGGGACACAGCGGAACTCAGACTTCCCATTCTTGTGGCATGAGTTTCCCCTTATGACAATTAAAAATATAATTGTTGATCTTTAAGCTGGACTGGTTATTTCCCCAAATCAAGCGAACAGCTACACATGTGAAGGTAGGAACATTGGTGGTGCAGAAATATGAGGGGGAAAACCTGTAATAAAAACATCAGTGAGCAGCATTTGCTTCTTAGAAAATGGCTAGAATGGGAACCAAAGGGGAGAAGACGCTCTCACTTCTCTTTATTCTTCTATGGCATCCAAACCTTAATTTTTTTACTTATTGATATTTCTGTGTCTACATGTGTGTGTGTGCACATGTGTGAGTATCTACAGAGTCCAGAAGAAGAGATAAGACCCCTTAGAGCTAGAGTTATAGGCAGCAGTGAACCAGCCAGTGTGAGCACTGGAAACCAAAGTCTGGTCCTTTGAAAGAGCAGCAAGCACTCTTAACCACAGAACTATCTCCCCATCCATTGCCCAACTTTTTAAATGTGTTCTCACTGAGAAGTGGAGACAGGTCAGTTGGAAAACTGCCTGCTACTCAAGCGAGACAATCTGAGCTCAGATCCCCAGCACCCATGCAAAAGGCAGTTGATGTCAGTGTCTCTTCAATCCCAGTAGTCTGGGGCAGATACAGGAGGATCTTTGGGAATCAACCAGCCTGGCCAATTCGAAAGCTCTGGCTCAGTTTTTAATCCCGTGTCTCAAGAAATAAAGTGAAGGCAAGATTTGCCCATGAACACATTAGTAGCAAAGGTGTTACGGAGATAGATAATCTTCCTGACTGGATCTAAGGGAGATGGAAATACAAGTCTGGTACTGTAAATCTGGCCAACAGGCCACGTTTGGAGAGTCTGTAGGTCCCAGAGGTAAACCCACTCGTGCTGTTTGGATAGTGTCAGACTGTCTTCAAAATTCGTATGTATGCGCAGATTAGTGCACTTTTCAGACCTCATCAGAGAACCTTTTGTGGCTTGTGGTGTGTGTGTGTGTGTATGTGTGTGATAGACAATGATAGTTAAAGCAGAAACAAGCAAATGGTCAAAATGCGAAGAATGTATTTCTACAGAATGCTCAGCCACAAATGGGAAATCTATATCACACGCTATCACCAAGGCTCAGGGAGCATTGAAGAAGATGTAAGAAGGGGACCACTACAGAAAAATGTAAGAGCCAAAGATCATGGGGGACTGGAGCAAAACAACATCCTCTGTACGTGACATGAACTCAGGAAAACTGTGGTTCCACAAGACCTACACAAGTCAAGTCAGTGACTGTGCCAGCATAGGAGGGGGAGGGGCTCACAAGCCCCCACCCCTAAATGAGGAAATATGAATGCTGATGATTTCTGGGAGAGAGAAGTTAGTGTTTTGGCTTTTGCTTCTCTGTTTCATGTTTTGCCTTTTGGGTTTTTTAAGAAATGGTCTCTGTTATAGAGCTCTGGATGTCCTGAAACTAGCTATATAGACCGGGCTGTCCTTGAACTCAGAAATCTACTACCTCTGCCTGGAATTAAAGGTGTGAGGCATCATGCTAGGTGAAAGTCATTTTTCTTTAAGGGTGTGGCCCCTGGTAAGCTGACCATGCTCCAACAGATAGTCACACACACATACACCCATGTGAACACATAAACCCTAGCCCTACCACACACAAGTATGATAGTGCCGCTACAGATATGTGTCCTATTACACACGTGTCAAGTTAGATTGGCTATCACATATGACATGCTAACCTTGGGTGTTGCTGTCAAAGCATTTTGTGCTGTGGTTAATATATGTAGTTGACGTTAGGTACATTATCCACAATAGGCTTGATTCAATGCACTTTCAGAGCAAAAACAAGGTTTCCTAGTGAGAATCCATCTCAAGACAGCAGCATCAACACTGCCTGGGTCTCTAGCCTGCTGACCTACCCTATGGATTTCAGATTTGCCATTCCTTATGATCCTGTCAGCCAATTCATAAATGACAGACAGTGGGCTGGATAGATTGATGTCACCTAGATACAAGTTAGAGTCCTTTTAGAATAGGGAACCTCAACTGAGAAGATGCCCCCAACCAGACTGCCTATGGGCAAGCCTGTGGCACCTGCGTTTTCTTGATTTACTGTTGATGTGGAAGGGCCCAGCTCACTCTGGGCAGTGTCACCCATGGGCCAGTGAGTGCTATGGTCCTGGATGCTATAAGAAGACTGTGCAAGACAGTAAACAGCACTCCACCATAGTCTCTGCATCAACTTCTACCTCCAGTTTGCCGTCCTGTTTGAGTTCCTGCCCTGCATTTCCTCAGTGATAGACTGTTACATTGAAGTCTAAAATGAAATAAACCCTTTCCTCCACAAGTTATTCTGGTCACAGTGTTTTATCCTAGCAATAGAAACCCTAACTAAGATAGACAGACAGCAGAGGGACAGACAACAGAGAGAAGATGTGCAGAGAAGACAGAAGTATCAATGGATAAGCTAGTCATAGTCCCATGATGCCTGTGTCCCTGGAATTCAGAGAAACATCATGAGATTCTCCATATGGACTTCATGGGAATTCAGCCCTGTGGGCACTCTCACTTTGGCTCACAATATCCAATTCTGAATTTCTAGATTCCAAATCTGGACTTCATACTCCAAAGAGAATGAATGTGTAGTGTTTTAAGATAACAAATTTGTGGTAATCGGTCCCACCCAGTGACTACAGGAATCTAAGACACATGCATATTTTCACACACCATTTGTGTAAATTGTATAAAAATCAGAAACATCTAAGTCTAGAGAAGTGGGTGTGAGTTCATCAAAAACTGAGAGGGCCTGGTTCATCCATAAAAACCTGAGGTCTGATTCTCGGCCTGTCACTCATTCTCTGAGTCTTCATCCATGAATCGGAGTAAGAACACCTTCTGTGCTATACAAAGCAAGGGTCTAACGTTGTCCAATCTCTACAGCCTGTTAGCATGTTGCCTTATTTCCCAGGTGCCTTTGGTTATGGGTCTTGAATAGAAAGGTTATCCGGTACTATGGCAAGGGGACCAGGTGACTTCAAGTTCAGAGTCAGAGAAGATGGGACAACAATGTCAGAGTCAAAGGGAAAGGGTTGAAGAGATAGTGTTGCTGGTTTGCAACACGGAGAAGGAGCTAGGATGCTCAGGTCAGTGGCTGAGTACTTGCCTCGAATGTGTGGGGGAGTCTAATCCTAAGCACCGCACAAAGGTGGGAAGACAATGAGCCAAGGGACAATGACAGCTTTCAGAAGCTGTGGTGACAAATACAGTCCTTCCCTTCAGCCTCCAGAGGCAATGTGTTCTTCATCGACACCTTCGTGTTAGCTCAGGGAAGCCCACTCTAAACTTCCGGCCTCCAAGTCAACAAGACGACAAATCTGTGTTATTTTTAACACATGCTGGTGAGGATCCACAGAGAAGGGACCGTTATATAAACTGTTGGTGAGAATGAAAATTAAGTATAAGTCAGTGCTCTAACTACAGAAAGCAGCACGGCAATTCACAAAAACTAAAGTCACACTGCAGTATGGCCCAGCTCTAGCACTCCTGGGTATACAACTAATGGAATCTGAGTTGTCAAGCCACAGCAATGCCTGCACATTCACATTCATTGTCGTGTTACTCATAAGAGCCACGTTGTGGAATCAGGCCCCTTGGCAAAGGAATGGACAAAGGAAATGCGGCATAGAGATGCAACGGATCTTTATCCAGCCACTTAAAAAGGAAAGAAGAAATTATGTCATTTGCAGGAACATGGATTGAACTAGATTATACTGTTAAGTGTGGGGCTGAGAGAGGACCCAGCAGTTAAAAGTGCTTGTTTCCCTTGCAGAGGACCCCAGTTCAGCTCCCAGAACCTACACTGTGAAGCTCACAACGCTCACCTCCAAGTAGTCCAACACCCATGAGAACCCCACACACGTGAACATACACAAACAGAAAGAAACACACACAAACACACAAATAAAAATAAAATAAATCTAAATTTAAAGCACGAGCTGGCCTCGGACAGATATTTTATGTTTTATCCCACTTGTATTAACTAGAGCTTAAGTGTGTGTGTGTGTGTGTGTGTGTGTTGCAAACAGAAGTGGGATCATTTGGGGTAATGAGTGGGGACCATAAGAGAGAAGTAGGTGACCATGAGAGAGAGAAATGAGACATGAAGTTAGGCGCAATGGAACACATACACATGAATATCATAATGAAATCCACTATTGGTGTGGTAATGTTTCATCACCTGAGGCCGGGGTCCCACAAGTTGATTATGATACAGCTTTCACAGAGAGCAGTAGTACTCCTAATAGAAACAGAATGTAACTGTTCTAGGCTATGTAGACCATATGCTCTCTGTCAGGACAGCTCAGCCTGGCCACTGGGGTGTAAGAGCAGCCACGGGCAGTATATAAATATAGGAGCATAGCTGTGTTCTAACAAATGTTATTTATGAGAATGGGCAGCATTCTTGTCTTGGCAGTGGCCGTAACCTGCGTTTTCTGTTCTGTGAAATGTGGAGATTAGCAACATGATTTTGGACAACCTGATTCTTTTTTTTTTTCCCCTCATTCATTTCATTGCTGTGAGAATTGACAATGCAAATTGATTGTTTTAAATGATATGTAAATGAAGCCTCTATAATTAATTAATCCATGGGCGGTGTTGTAGATCACTGTGCTGGTTAGTTTTTTTATAAAGTTGACATGAACTGGAGTCATATGAGAAGATGACTCTGATAGATTCTATCAACTGATAGAATATCTCCATCAGATTGCCTGTAGACAAGTCTGTGGGGCATTTTTCTGATTACTAATTAATGTGGGAGAGCCCAGCCACTGGAGGTGGTGTCACCCTCTGCAGGTGGTCCTGGGAGTGAGGGAAGCAGGAGCAGGCTGAGCAGCCAGTCCACGAAGAACAGGGCAGTGAGCCACGCTCCTTCGCTCCTCCGAGGCCTCGGCTTCGGCTCCTGCCTTGAGCCTCCTGCCCTGCCTTCCCTTTATGATGGTCTGTGAACAGAGTGTTAAGCCAAATAACCCTTTCCTCTCCGCATTGCTTTCGGTCAGAACGTTTTGTCACAGCGTAGAAAGCAACCTAGGACAGCTGCCAGGCCTCTGGTGGTTTGTTTTAGAAGTGGTGAGAAACAGACATGCCTCCCATTGGGTTTATTATAAAAAGGGAGCATGCTTGTAACTGTAGTGATACTTCTTACTAGAAGGGCTATTTCTTAACGGACTCTGAGAAATCATGCACGCCACTCACCAGGCACACGCTCTTTATGTCACTTTGATTGTTTTGAATTCCCTGGCTTTCTGACCCTGGAGTCTGTATTCAGGGGCAGGGCATTTAGCCAGAGAATGGAATGACCTTTGGGGACCCTTCAGTTTTTATCAGAGGGGGACAGTCTCAAGCTTCTTTCATTCTTTAGAAAAACTTCCCCAGGTTTTCTTTGGAAAGCTTACCTATTTCATTCAGGAAGCTATTGCTCCTCAAACCCCAGCATATTAACCATAAACTGGAGGAAAGCGCAAAAAAAAATGTTCTTGAACAATTTATTACAACCTCTGCCTACACTCCACCATCTACACTTCCCCTCTCTGTGGCTAGCACGTCGGTTCCAACACCGTCTGGCTCACTCCCTGGCCATCCCAGTCATCCACCCTCCTCTCACAACTGCTCTTCTCTGATCCCTCTCCTGGACCTTGTTACTCAAGGTACCCCCACGTCTACCATCTTTGTAGCTTCTGTCGAACATGGCCAGTACTAACTTAACCTCCTCACTTCGTATTTGGATACACACCCACCAACAACAAGAGCAAGCTGTCACCTTACCCTGTGCTTACCTTCTCTTGATTTTTCCATAGCAACTATATAATCATTTACTATCTCACTCCACACACTCTCTTAAAGCATAAGCTTAGGGATGGCGAGATGACGCAGCCGGTAAAGGCGCTTGCGAAGTCTAACGGCCTGAGTTCAATCCCCAGAACCTACATGGTAGGGGAGAATGGATTCCCACATGTTGGTATCTGACCTCCATATGTATGTACCCAGGCATGCAGGCATGCCATACACACACACACTCTCAAATACATACATAAATAAACTTACCTCAGATTTTTCACTCCAAAGATTGGTGATCTAGGAAGTTCATCCCCTTCCTTGTGCTCTGTCTAAGGAGACAGACCTGGCAGGGCCCTCTCTCCACCTGCACCTCAGGGATCACCCTTCTTCCTGCCTTTTTGTACTATGATTTCCATCTACACTTACATCTTGATTAGTCTATGAACTTCCTCGGGTTTTTTCTGTTCTTCAATCAATGTTCCCTCTTCCAAAATATTTGAATAATTAAAATTTAACTCTAATACATATACTGCACTTACCTCTTCTTGGTGTTCAATGTTTATTTCTGCTTTTGGAGATCCAGGACTACGCTATGTGTTTCTGTGCATTATGAGTTATTCTAGTCTATTCTTCTGTGGGCATAGGGCAGCTACTAGAAAATCAGGTGACTCATCAAAGCTAGTACATAGCAGAATGCATAGCTGGTTATTGGCCCAGGCTAGCTGGCTGTAGACACTTGTGCTAACCACTGCCCTCTCCCTTCTCTGCCTGTCACAGTCAGACCTTTCTCTGCTTGCCCTCTGGAGCTGCTTTTTGAGGGCCATTTGTGAAAAGTCCATGCCAACAGCCAGTGGGCCCTTCCGAGTTCTCATGAACATGTCACCTAGCCCTCAACTGGGTCCAGACACATTGACTGCCATGGTCCCTTCCTCCATTGCTGCTGCCTCTCTGTGTTCCTTTTCTGGTCAGGTATGCTCTGGCGTTTACTATTTGTTCTTTCTACCCCTGCCTCTGCTGATAGCCTCTCCCAGTGATGAAAACCATCAGACCTATTTAGAAGACTGACTTCATTAATTCAAAAACAGTTTTCTTCTTCTGGTCCTGGAGTGGTTGCTAGGACCAATATGGTAGCTCTACTGAGACTCAGCAATGAGGCTGCTGTCACCTTGTGCAGATCATATAGCCAAATGATTTATGACAGCATTGAAGGAGCTGAAGAGAGAGACACACACACAAGCCATTGGCTTGAAGAAGGCTCGCATTCATGGAAGACAGCACCTTCTAAAACTTCTTTGTTAGGACGGCAGACATAAGAGCACCAGCCCACATCAGGATGTGCAGTTCTACAGCACAGCATGCATATCAGGATGTGCAGTTCCACAGCATGGCATGCACATGGGGATGTGCAGTTCTACAGCACAGCATGCATATCAGGATGTGCAGTTCTACAGCACAGCATGCATATCAGGATGTGCAGTTCTACAGCACGGCATGCACATGGGGATGTGCAGTTCTACAGCACGGCATGCACACCAGGATGTGCAGTTCTACAGCACGGCATGCACATGGGGATGTGGAGTTCTATAGCACAGCATGCTCATCAGGATGTGCAGTTCTACAGCACGGTGTAGCATGAAGGCCTGGTTGGTTTCTGTCCTCCCACCAGGTTCCACAGTCATTAAGTCCCAAAGAAAATCACACAGAGGTCTCCAGAAGATTATAAGCTGATTGGCCCATTAACTCAGGCTAAGTATTAGTTCTTATAAGTTATATTAACCCATTATTCTTATCTATGTTAGCCACATGGCTCAGTACCTTTCTCAGCGGGGCAGGTCACATCCTGCTTTTTCAGTGGTCTGGGCAGGAGTAAGGAGGAATGGGCTTCCTCCTTCCCAGCATTCTCCTGGTCTCATCGCCCCACCTTTCTTTCCTGTCTGGTTGACCCACCTATACTTCCTGCCTGGTCAATCAACATTTATTTAAAACATTATTGACAGAATACAGACAATTATCCCATACTAGCACGGCATGCACATCGGGATGAGGAGTTCTACAGCACAACATGCACATCGGGATGAGGAGTTCTACAGCACAGCATGCACATGGGGATGTGCAGTTCTACAACACGGCATGCACATCGGGATGAGGAGTTCTACAGCATAGCATGCACAGTTTGTAAATCGCAAAGCAGTGAGCAGAGGAGTGACAGCAAACATGCCAACAACAGGATTGAGGAGACATTCCCATGCAGGCCAGTCAGTCCTTGCTGTTAGGAGATTACCTGCTCATCATTATCATCATCACGTATGTCCTGGCAATGCTTAAGCATGTATGGGTAGCCTGTTTGTGGCAGTTCTCCAGTTGTTCCTATCCTGGGCAGTCCTAGGAACATGATGGGGATGGGGGCTTTCTCTTCACCTTATCCTGTGCATTCCTCCAAGCATCTTTGGATATCTGCCATCATTCATTCTCATAACATGGTCAAAATATCTCAAGTGCTGTTGCCATATCCTGTAGTTTACTTCCTTCTGTAGGTGGAGATGTTTCTTAATGTCATTGTTGTGCAGCCTATCTCTTTGTGTGACACCCAGAATCCTCCTGAGACATGCCATCTCAAACACATTCAGCTGCTGTTCTGAGGAGCGTTTCATTGTCCAGGTTGCAGAGCTGTAAAGAAGGCAGCTCAAGACAAGTGTCCCATACACTTGTAATTTTGTTGTTGTTGTTATGTCTCTTACTGACCAAACCTTTCCTAGTGCCTGGAATGCAGCCCTCGCTATCCCTATCCGCCCCTTGATGTCTGAAGTAGTTCCCTCCTTTGAAAGGAGGGATTACCTGCTCAACATATGTTATTTTACTGTCTGGATCCTCCTTTAATCTGTATTTACATCCAGTGCAGTGGAAGTTTTGTGTGCTCTTTCAACTTAATCAAATTACTTGAGACAGTTTCTTGGCAAGCATTTGGATTAACACCCAATGGACTCACTCCAGTGTGTCATGAAGAGCCAAACTGCGATGAGGCAACTGTTAATAATTAAGTTGGGGAAAGGTGATTATCTAAGCGGTTTTTCACTAAAGGTCTTAATTCTCCCATTCTGGTTCTGGGGACACAATAACCCACTCTCTTGAGACACAGACAGGAGCAGAACCCTTTGCTCATTGTCCAAACTATTCTCAAGAATGGGCAGCCCCTTGCTTCTCTAGAGCACCTTTCGTCTGACCTTTAAAATCCTCACAAATTCAGTGCTGGCTTTGGCTGCGGTACAGAACTATCAAAGTTATGTTCAAACTTTATTGATTCCATACCTTTCCAAACGTTACAATGTCTCCATTATCTCAAGAAATGTATCCTTTAATTTCCCCTTAATATATTTAATAACTTTAACAAAAAGGAGTTACACGAGTCATCATGGTGGTAGCTATGATGTTCTTCTCATCATGCCTCTAGAAACCATGGGCAAAGATGTTCATGTGTGACTTTCCTATAGATTCACACTAAACTTGGAAATCAGAAAAAAATTAAAGGCATCTTCTGCACACGATGGGTGGAGATAAAGTTCTCTGTCTCTACAAAAAGACTTATTCTTCTAAAAACACACAGTCGTAAGAATTCATTCAAAGTAAAAAGTTAGTGACCAAGCCAGGCTTGATGGAGCATGCTTGTAATCCCAGCTCCCATTAGGCTGAACTTGATGGTGCATGCCTGTAATCCCAGCTCCCGTGAGGCTGAGACAGGAGAACTGGAGGGGAAAAAAAGGGAAAGAAAAGTCAGTGACCAGCAGAAAGATGCTGTGCACAGAAACTAACCTTGGGGAGTTGAGTAAAGCACAGGTTCAGAGAACGAAATGGTCCAAGTAGGCTTCAACACTCTGGACCTTGAAGAAGTCTTTGTCCTTGGCACAGAACTTGAGAAAAGTCGTCAAATTCTACTATATCTCAAATATAATTGATTAACTCTAAAACAATTGATCTGTCTGCTCCTGAAGCAAATATTTCATTGTTAATTTTAGTTCCCAGCTGCCTGAAAACAAAGAATGAGAACACTTTAGAATGAGCCACGAACCATTCTGAGCCATACCAAGGGATGGCCCTCTGAGCTATATTAAAGTGCCCTTTGTGGTTGCCCAGTTGCTCGGCTAGTGTGTGTTAATATCCATGGCTAGAAGTACTGGGGAAACCTAACTTCTCTAACTGCAAGACTGTAAAGCTCGTTAGGTGACTGGTTTGTGACCTCCCTCCTCGGGTTTCTTGGGTCACAGGGTGTACGCTCCCTCTAAAACATCTCATCTGTTACAAAGAGGCTTGATGAGCAAACATTGAAGGTATTCAACCAAGATGATACATGACCAGAAAATCCATTATTTCTATTTATTGTCAACAGTAGCTAGTTACAAAATATAATATCCTTTCTCTGTGGTAAAATAGAAAATTAAAATACATAGACCCTTAAAGATCAAAGTGATAACACATAGCCAAAGGCACCCAAGATTTTATCAACTACAGAAAGACCATATTCTCCTTAAAAAAAAAAAATGCTTTTGTAAAAAAGTCACAGTCAATTTATATAGCTAATGTAATGTTCATCAGATTGTAAAAACACTTTGAGGGAGCTTGACAAATAGTTCCAAATTTCTTCTTAAAGCATAAGTCAATAAACTGAAAATGTCTTCAAGAGATAGTTTAAAGGAAAAAGAATGCAGGGAACTGCTCTATCCAGAATAGGAGTACAGCAATTGCTTGGTACACAGGTACCAGAAAACACACGGAACCACACAAGGCAAGTCCAGAAACACACCTACTCTTCGTTTGACAAACCTGAGTGTGATGGCTATTCTTAGCTGTCAGTGTGACTACATCTGGAATTAAAACCAAGTGGTTAGGTACACTTTTGAGAGTTTTTTTTTTCTTTCTAATTAAATCATGTGAAGTGGAGGAAATCCATTTTTAATTTGGATCTTTTGAACTGGGAAGACTCACCTTTAATTCAAATCTTTTGAGGTGGGAAGATCCACCTTCAATCTGGGCCACGCCCTCTGCTGGCAGCCTATGTAAAGAACGCAGAAGGAAGCTTGCTCTCTTTGCCTGCTTGCTTTTGCTCTCATTGGCAAGTTCATCCCTTCACCGGCATTGGAGCCTACTTCTTTGGAATTCAGGCATCTACTGAAGATCAATTGAAGCATCCAGCTTCATAAACGAAATAACTACTGAAACTTGGACCTTCTGTTGGTAGACAGTCATTTTTGAACTAGAAGGACGACAGCCTGTAAGCCATTCTAATAAATTCTGTATATGTTTGTGTGTGCATATATATATATAATATGAATACATAATATGTATCATATAGAATACTATATAGGGGTGTGTGTGTGTGTTGAAAGAAAATGACCCCAAAAGGTAGTGGCACTATTAGAAGTTGTGACCTTGATGAGTATGTGTAGCCTTGTTGGAGGAAGTGTGTCACAGTGGTTTTGAGGTCTCATATATGCTCAAGCCATGCCCAGTGTCTCAGTCTACTTCCTGTTGCCTGTATATAAACATGTGCCAGCTCCTTCTCCAACATCATATCTGCCTGCATGCCGCCATGTTCCGTACCATGATAATAATGGAATAAACCTCTGAAGCTATAAGCTGCCACCTCAATTAAATGTTTTTCTTTATAAGAGGTGCCATGGTCATAGTGTCTCTTCACAGCAATAAAACCCCTAACTAAGAATATATATATATATTCTAATAAATTCCATATATATTTATACAAAAGGAATTTTTATATATAAGTATATATATGCAAATTATATCAATTCTGTTCCTCTAGAAAACCTTGTAATACAATGAGATTTCTTATTTGTTCTCATTTTGGTTTGGTTCCATATTTATCTTCTTGAAATGGGATCTATTGCAGTTTATGCTAACCTTGAACACCATATGTAGCTGAGGATGACCTTGAACTCTTAGTTCTCCTTCCTCTGCATCACAAGTGCTATAGCTACAAGCCTAAGAAAACAGCTGGATCAAAGATAAGCGTTCATCTGGAGGGGAAAACCAACTATCACACATGCCATCACTATAGCTAGCTGACACCTGGACCAAAGATGCAAAGATAATGTGGCTGGGCTGGAGAGAAGGCTAGGGCCTGCATTTAATCCCCAGACTCACATAGAAAGTCAGATGTGGCAATACAAGCTTGTAATCCAGTGCCAAGTTGGTTCAGACAGGAGACACCCTGGTGTTCACTGACAGACAACCTAACTGGAGAACCCAAGGTCAGAGACAGAAGCCCTGTGTCAAAGGAAACGGAAGCACTTTTCAGGATGAAGCCTGAGATTGTCATCTGGCCTCTGTGTACCCCACACATGATGTATACCCACACAGGATGTACACCCACCCAGGATGAGTACCCCACCCAGGATGTACAATTCACACAGGGTATGCACCCCACACAGGATGAACATCCCACACATATGCAAACAACATATGCCTGAGATTATGTAGTTAAAGTTCCATTTCAAAACATAAATACAAATGAATTCATATAGGTCAATGATTTAAGTGAAACCACAAAATATCTAAAGAAAACAAAGCTTTCTTTTTATAACATAATTCTTTATTGATTCTTTAGGAATTTCACATCATGCATCCCAACCCCACTCACCTCCCAGTACTCCATATCTTCCCCTCACCCCTGCAGCTTTTCCCAAAAAAAAATTAATTAAAAACAAACAAAAAACTACCTTGCTTCTCCTGCTTTCCAACACCTCCTCATTCATCCTGGCGGCACTGGATACTGCAGGGTGTCACACAGTACACCCTTTTGTCCAATCAGTTCCACCCAACAAATGGTCATTGCAATGAGTATTGGTGTGGTTCGTGGCTTCTGGCACACCGTCATCACTGGACCTTCACCAAAACTCCTCTTGGATATTCTGCTATTGCACCCACTGAGTCACAGGGATCCTGAAGCTATAGTTCCACAGGGCAACTCTCTCCATGCCCTCCAGCAGGTCCTAGATGGGGTAGATGTTAGGGTGGGCCAACCCAAGGCCCAGGATGTAGATCTGAGTGGCTACTGACCAGCTAGTCAGTCCAGACTACTGGGATCACGCCCCTCAAGTGAGGGCCAGAGCCAGCTCCCCATGCCATTAGGGCCAGCTCTCCTACACCAATGGTGAGGAGTAGGGCCATCTCTTCCAAGTACAAGGGTCAGTTCTCCCATGAGGAGGGAGGTGGAGCCAGTTCTCCTGCTGCAGTGACCAGCAAGGGACAGGGCCAACTTTCCCAGAGCCAGTGTGGGGCAGCCCTCAGATTTCAACATACATAGTTCCTGTGGCTACACAGGCCATGGACACCATCACAGACCCCAGCTGCAGCAGGATGTTGCCATGGTCCTGGTGGTAGCAGAAGCCACCCAGATCAGTATGGCTCCAGTGGCAGAAAGATCCTTGGAAACCAATATGGTCTCAGGTGTCTGACCAGACCCTGGGCATCCACACAGCCCTTGATGGTAACACGAGCAACAGATATCAACACAGACCCCAGTTGTGGTAGGATCACAGACCCAGGCATGGTACCAGACCTAGTCCCAAGCATGGTCCCAGGCATGCCTCTGTAGCAGTCCAGGTCTAGATGTCACCGTGGCCTAGGCCACTCAGATCGGCATGGCCCCTGTGGCAGCATGGCTCTTGGACACCAACGTGGACTCAGGTGCCTGACCAGATCCTGTAGTAATGAGGCGCGCGGGCCTTCTTTTGGTCCCAGTGGCCGTCAGGCTCCCGCCGCCCGGTGCCTGGCTGCCGAAATAATTACACGGAAACTGTACTCATTTAAATACTGCCTGGCCCATTATCTCCAGCCCCTTATTGGCTAACTCTCACATATTATTTTAGCCCATCTCCATTAATGTGTATCGCCACTTGAGTTGTGGCTTACCGGCATGAGTCTAACCAGTGTCCATCTTGTGCTGGAGAAGCATGGCGTCTGCCACATTGCCTTCTCTCTCACAGCATTCTGTTCTGTCTACTCCACCCACCTAAGGGCTGCCCTATCAAAAGGCCAAGGCAGTTTTCTTTATTCATTAATGGTAATCACAGCACACAGAGGGGACTCCCAAATCATCCCTGAGGACCCTCCTACACCATTTCCCCTTTTTCTGTTTAAACAAAAAAGGCTTTAACTTTAACATAGTAAAATTACATAACAAAATTTATCAAGCAAGAATTACAGTTACAACCTATTTTATCTTTTATCATAACAATGGAAAACTATCACTATAACTATCCATTCTTTAACTCCATCAAAGACTCCAGAAGGATAAAATATTACCTAAGTAAACAAGAAATAAGCAACTTCCAAACTCTAGGAATGACAGAGACATCTCGCTGCCTGTACAGTCACCCAAAGTTCCTTTGTATCGTTGGGGCATCCATCTTCAGCCTACAGGCCCATAGTATCCAGCAGACTTTTCCATGAAGCAGGAAAATTTAAAGACAGTTCAGTCACTTTCTTCTGTATCCTGCAGAATGTCTCGCAGACTCTTTCATGAAGCAGGAACCCTGAAGGATCATCTCACCTTTAGGCAAGTTTAGCAGTCCTCTCTCTGTGGGTTCTTTGTGTCCAGTTTATGGAACAGTCCAGGCAAGAGCAGTTTCTTGCCCAATTCCATAAGGAGTTTCTTGCAAACTCCATAAGGAGCCTCTTCGATGCCCATCTTCCTCTTGAAGTAGCTGGTGCTGCCAGGAGCAGACGTGTCTCATTGTCATGAAAACTCCTAAGTTATTAAAATATTTAAATGCCATATTCTGTCATCTTTGAAAGATATGAAGAATGTCTATCTAACTGAAATATACCTCTATATATCTAGTAAATCTAACTAACATGACTACAAGCTTGACTATATCTATGATTATCTATTAACAACCTATATTTCCTAATTATACATTACATTTTAAAATGAACTACACAATCACAATACGTTAATCAAGAGCAGAAATATAACAAGATTGACCTTAAATTTATATCAATAAGGCAAAATTTATACCAATGTAAATTATCCATATCTAAGATCCCAGTCATCTGCATGGCCTTCAATGGTTACTGCAGTCATGGACCCTGGCTGCTGCAGGACCATGGATCCAGGCCTACGCACACACCAACCCTTCACCCTCCCAGCAGCAGATCAGGCCCGGGTGTCATCATATCCCCGGGTGGCAACACAAGTCACTCAGATCAACATGGCACCAGCAGCGACATGGCAGGGCACAGCCCTCAGACACCAAAATGGCCTGGTTCCAACATCAGCCCATTCCACAGCGCCCTTGCCTCTTCAGATCTGCCTCTTATCACAGCACATGAACCATTGTGCCTCTCTCACTCGCCACTTCTCCACCATGTACTTGCTCATTATAACGGCCCCCACACTGAAGGTGGACCATAAGGACACAGGCTGCCCTGTGGATATCTTTTGCCTGTCTGAGCTCCATGACATCAGGAGGCCCTTGGATGCTTTCAGGCAGCCCAAACCATTGAAAATAAGGTTTTCTAATTGGGTTGGGAAAGTCTTTATAATAAAAATAAAGTAAAAAAATATGAAACAAAAAAATCGTGGATGTTCTACAAAATATTACATTGGGAAATGTCACTAACAAAAAAAATCTTTAAAAGATTGGATAAACAAGTTGTCCTGACTAACTAGTCAGCTTCCACAACTTCAACTTCCACAAGCTGGAGTCATCTGGGAAGAGGGAACCTCAATATCTCCCACCAGATTGGACTGTGGACAAGACTGTAGTGCATTTTCTTGATGTGGAAGGGTCCAGCTCACTGTGGGAGTCCTGGGTGTCTAAGAAGGCAGGCAGTGCAAGCCATGAGAAGCCAGTAAGCAGCACTGTTCTATGGCCTCTGCTTCATTTCCTGCCTCCATGTTCTTGCCTTGCTTCCGTTCCTGCTATGAGTTCCTTCAATGACAGACTATAGCGTGGAACTGTAAGCTAAAATAAAAACCTTCTCCCTCCCAAGTTGCTTTTAGTCATAATGTTCTAGCAATAGAAACCCTAAGACATGGAATGTTTTAAATTTTAAATGTAGATAGATAGATAGATAGATAGATAGATAGATAGATAGATAGATAGATAGATGGATGGATGGATGGATGGATGGATGGATGGATGGATGGATGGATGGATGGATAGATAGATTTGGCAGTTAATACTCCCAGTTTTCAAAACTCAACCAAAAGAAATCACTCAAACAGAAAAAAAAGAGAATAAATAGGCAATTTGCTAAAAACAACAACAACATAAGGCATTCAAGCAACCCGGGAAGGCATGATGACATGAGAATGTCATTGAAAAATGAAAAACTGAGGCACCACTTTTTCTAACAAGTTGAGAAATATTTTTAAACCTGCCCAAGCAACCTTTGAGTCTGGGGTGCTGCATAACTCATGTGCTTCTTATAGTGATGTAAGTAGTCACAAATAGCCAGAGTGCCTTTTGGAAATGTGCATTAGAAAAACTTAAAAAGCATAAATAGCCCGTAAGCCCACAACTAGCCTGCTGCTTATCCTAACAAAATAATTCAACATTAGCCAGTTGATAAAAGGGTGTTCACTCCGTTCATCTGCGTTCCTCAAAACTAGACTAAATTATAAATTCAACCACTCGTGATAAATAACAACATCTCAGTATCTTGACAGTCAGACGTAGCCATGGTCATCTAACTGCACACATGTTTGTTTGGAAACATATTCATTGAAAATTTTAAGATTTTTAAATGACATTTGAAAATAACTATAAATGAAAAAGAAAAAAGAAAAACTTAGACACAAAGTTGTTCGGAATCACTTTTAGGTGATTTTCTTATTTATTTTCTTACCATGTACCCTATTACATTCACTTATTTATTTGTGCATACAAGTGTGTATGTGTGGGGGCCCATGTTACACATCATGCATGTGAAGGTCAAAGGACAGCTGGGGGGGGTCAGTTTCTCTGCTTCTATGTGAATTTGTGGAACTGAACTCGTCAGACTTGGCAGCAAACCCCCTCACCAACTAAGCCATCTTGCTGGCCCAACCTATGCATTCTAAAAGGAACTTGTTTCTTAGTATTATGATTGTGTGCATGTTCATGTATACACACGTGCACAGATGTCCATGTATGTGCTGGAGGAGGCAGAGGTTGACTGGTGTCTTCCTCAGTTCCCCACCTTGTCTGTGAAGACAATGGTTTTCAATGAGCCTGGAGCTCACCAATGGCCTGAGTTGGCTAGCCCACAAGCCCTAGGGATCTGCCTGTCTCTGTCTTCCCAGTGTTAGGATTACAAGGGTATCATCACACACTTGGGTGCGTGGGTCTGAACTCAAGTCCTCATGTTTGTGTGGCCAACATTTCACCTGAGTTTTAAGGGCTATTATGAATATTGAAAATTCTTTATTTATTTTTATTCCCTCTTCATCCCCAGTGCCTATTTTATACTTTATCCCACTCCTAAATGTCACCCACTAACTTCAACAGTCATGGAATTTTCTGATCTTTAATTGTAATTCTTAAGTGCTACATTCATGTAATCCTACCACTCATAAAGCTGAGCCAGGAAGATGGTGAGTTTCCAGTCAGCCTTGGCAACAAAACAAGACCATGTACTCACACGTGTCTCTGTTTCTCTGTCACACACACACACACACACACACAAACACAAACACACACACAGCACCTAGGGAAAACTATATAGCAGAATTAGCTCTGTCAGAAAAGCAGCTATCAAAATCCTCTGTTCACCAACCTATGAAACAAAAACCCATAGAAGAAAAGTCTGAAAAGGCTACAAAATTGTCTCTAAGGCCCACACAAGGGGTGTCTCCCTCTCCAGTCTCAGCCAGAAGCTGTTCCTTTCCTCTCCCAGCTCACTTCTGCCCTGCTGGAGTCGCACCTCCCTCAACTCCTATCTGCACCCTCACGCCCTGGGAAAACATCTGTAGCATATATTATTGATTGTTGAGATAAACATCTGTAATAGCTTCCCAATGCAGCCCATTCCTTTTCTCCCTCCCAGTCACGTCCTTCGCTTTGTTTAACTCCCATGTCTCCTCCCTTAAGCCTTTTCTTCAAGCCTTTGTTTTTCTCTCTGTCTTCCGGTATCTTCCCATGGTCCAAGGCCAGGGACCAACCATCTCCTTGGACTCATTCATCTACCAAAAAGAAATTTCAGGTCTAAATGGAAGGAGTGGAATGGAGGAAGTGATCCCTGAACCACATGTGCAAATGTTCGATTAGCACTTCCTTTGCAGCATTTGTGGGCAGGATGCTGTGCTGGGAGCTCAGAACTCACAGTAGATGCATAAATAAATTATGTAAAATGCTTGATAAAAAATAAGTGTGGTGGGGCAGGGTGCTTTGTGGACAAAGGCATCTGCCTCTAAGCCTGGCAGAGTTCAGTTCAATCCCTTGGACACTGAATGAAGGGGAGAACTGACTCCAGCAGGTGGCCCCTTGACCTCCATATGAGAACCATGGGCACACACACATATACACCAAGTAAATTTAGAAATGGCAGAAATGTGGAGGCAGAAGCTGATTCAGAGAGCATGGAGGGGTGCTGCTTACTGGCTTGCTCCTCAAGGCTTGCTCTGCCTGCTTTTTTATAGAATGCAGGGCCACCAAGCCAGGGATAGCACCACACACAATGGGTTGGGCCCTCCCACATCAATCACTGATTAAGAAAATGTCCTACAGGCTTGCCTAGAACTGGATCTTACAGAGGCATTTTCTTAACTGAGGACCTTCTCAGATGACTCTAGCTTGTGTCAAGCTGACATAAACTAGTCCGCATATTGCCTCTAAGCAAACAAGCCTCACAGGAAGAGAGTAAGGAAGGAAAACCACTCAATAACACCTACAGAAGTGCAATGGCAGACATGGCGTCTACATCATTCAAAGACTAGCTTGTATCCATTTATTAGCAGGAAAGGGGAAAACTAAGAATGAAAAGTTATAACACTCCCCGCAAGCAGCTGGGCCTCCACATGGCATCATTTATTGTATTCCTAGCTCAGCTTGTTCTGGGTCTAAATGGCTACATACAGTTCAGCAAACTATGACATAGAAGGACATGGGGGAGGGTCAAAAACAAGGGGAACAAAGCGAGCCACTGCAAAGGAACTGTTTACACTCAGTTGGTGTTTGTCTCCTCCTTCACAGAAGCGTTAGACTTATGTAGAGTGGATCTCACAGACAGGGCTCTCCGGAGCTTGTGGTTTGAATCCAGACACCTGATTTGTTAGCATCTAGGCCGAAAGCTGGACAGTTTGAGCTTAAGATTTCCAAATTCACGCAAAACACCAAAAGGAGAATGGTGTTGCTCAGGTTGCAGAGCAGATCAGAAGATGAGTCAGAGGTGGCTGGGTGGCATTTCCATAAACATCACACCAGACATGGGACACATGCAGTCTCTCGAGGGTGAGAGAGAGAGAGAGAGAGAGAGAGAGAGAGAGAGAGAGAGAGAGAGGGGGAAATCATTTTAGTTTCATTCTTTTCACTGACTTAACCATGGGGTTTTTTTCAGACAAGTTTGTACTGACATGAGAAACATGTAGGTGCAGACCCTTCCCCAGACCTGGCTTCTCCAGGTCCGTTTCCTGAGCTTAAGCAATAAGTTTCCAGGAATTCATTAATGAGGAGGAAATGTCTTTTTTTTAATGTGTGCAGAGAAGGGAAAGAGACTGAATTCGCCTGTCCAGCTCATGGAAAATCTTCCTAAGTGCATCAAGAGAGGTCCCAACAGATCTGGAGATTTCTTTCAAGAATCTGAGCCCCGGGAGATCAGGAGTCACTTCACCTGTACAGTGCTTGCTACATAGCACAAGGATCTGAGTTCAGATCCCCAGTACCTGTACCAAAGCCAGGCAGTGTGACCTGCAATTCTAGCACTAAGGAGTTGGGAGGATCCCAGAAGCCCACTGGCCAGCCAACCTAGCTGAATCAGTGAGGTCTTGGTTCAGTGAGAAAGCCTGTCTCAAAAACCAAGGTGGAGAGAGACTGAGGGAACATGGGACATTGACCCCTACATCCACACGCTGGCTCACACACATACATGTGCACATGCTATCCACATGGACACACCACATGAGCATATCCACATGCATACACCCTATGCACACACATACACACAAGAATCTAGGGCACATAAGGACAGAGTTCTCTACATTTTCTACACACTGTC
Source organism: Ondatra zibethicus (assembly GCA_004026605.1). NCBI lineage: Eukaryota > Metazoa > Chordata > Mammalia > Rodentia > Cricetidae > Ondatra > Ondatra zibethicus. The sequence continues at coordinate 42,859 of PVIU01011299.1, forward strand.
TTCTTAGTAGCTGGACCCAGATATGGAGCACCATAGCTATTCATTAAATACTGTGCAAAATTTCATTCTGTTAGCCATAAATTATATAGTAGAGATAAACCAGAGGATCCTTGAGGGAAAAGAGAGAAGGAAGAGGGAGTAAATGAAAGGAGAGAAAGTATAAAGGGACAGACAGAAGGAAAGAAAAAGAGGGCCAGAGAAAACTCCACATCAGTAAATAATAGGAGCCCCACATTAAATAATTAAGCAAAATAACATCACAACACACTACTATTTGCACAGCTTTCGGGATGTAATTTCACCCTGGTTGTTATGGTTCCTGGGTCTCTGAAAGCTTCAGCTCAAATCTCCTCAAACTGTGGAGTAAATTGCTATAAAGTAGAAAAACAAATCAAACGATAGCACACAAACCACTTTCAATTGGCTACCCATCTGTTTTTAAGATTTAAAATACATAATGAAAACACGTAGCTAATGTACTTATCTGGTGGAGCAAATTGTATACAACTCCATTAGGGAAGAATTTTTGAGGTTTTGGTGTCAGATGAAAACTTCTATTTTTTAGGTCTACTCATCGTCTACTTGTAACTTGGGGCATCATTGATGACCATAAACAAAAAAGTCTTAAAAAAATGAATGTTGTTTTTATATCAGTGAGATAGTCCCCACCAAGACCAAGCTTTGAGTTAGAAGGCTAGCGCACTGGATAAAGTATTTCTGGTATGAACATGAATAACTAAGCTGGATCCCCGAATCCACATGGAAAAGCAGGACACAGTGGTACACAGTTGTAATCCCGAAATTGGGAAGCAGAGACAGGCAGATCCCTGGGACTCTGAACCAATAATGAGCTCCTGCTTAACAAGTGACCCTGACTCAGAAAACACTTGGTACTTGAGGACACCCCTGTTGGTTGACTTCTGGCCTCACACATGCACTCACACACACTGTGCTAGTTACGTCTTTGTCAACCTGACACAACTAGAGTCATCTAGGAAGATGGAGCCAAGATTGAAAAACCGCCACTGTAAGACTGGCCCATACACAGCTCATTACTGATTACTGTGGTAGGGTCCAGTCTATTGTGACAGGGCTGCCCCTGGGCGGGCGGTCCTCCCTAAATAGCTTTGGCCATAGAGTTTTAGCACGCATGCACACAAGTTTCTCTTTAAGTGCCTGGATTAGAAATCCAGTGATCTTTCTTCTGGAGTTTCCTTTTGCTTATCGATAATTAATAGAGAAATACGCAACTGAAACCAGGGCTGAGTATTCAGTAGTAGAGCACTTGCCCGGCATGGATTAAACCCTGAGTTTGGTTCCTCGCAATTCTCCCCTCCCAGTATCCAGGTCCTCACTAGACGGACAGTCAGCCTTCACTTGCACTGCCACCCCCAGCTTCCACTACTGTAGAAGCAGTTGACTGACCCAGGCTGAGCAATGATGGATTTCTCCCGGGGCTAAAGGTGCACAGCCACACCCAGAAAATCCAATCTCTTCCAGGCTGGACCCACCTCCAGCTTTCACCTTGGTACCAGAATAATGAGCTGCCACATAGCACTTTCTCCCAACTTCCAGGAGTCACTCTTTCTTACAAAGTGAAACTTCTGTTCATTATAAAGAGCCCCCGGGAAATGGTGACGTGACAACCTGTCACACCCCAGCTAGGGAGGAGCTTCCCTTTTGTGCTTCCTTTTGGATCAACCTGAATGGCATGTGACATCAATATCCATCTGGGGGAGGGACAAGTCTTGAGAGTCCTACAAAGAGGTCCTGTCCCTCTTAAACTGTATCCCAAACCTTTAAAACTCTTCCTCGGGTACCTTGTCAATAAATATATTTCTTCCACAGGGAAAAACTTGTAGTAATGAGAGGAGCAGGCGGGTCACAGTCCCGCCGCCTGGCACCTGGTCGCACAGCTAGCTTATACCCGAAATAATTACACAGAAACTGTATTCATTTAAAACACTGCCTGGCCCATTATATCTAGCCTCTTCTTGGCCAACTCTCACATCTTGATCTAACCCATTTCTATTAATCTGTGTTTACCACGAGATTGTGGCTTACCAGGGAAAGATTCAGCATGTCTGACTCTGGTGATTTCATGGCAGCATCTCTCTGTCTCTGTGTCTTCTTCCCAGCATTCTGTTCTCTTTTCCCCACCTAAGGGCTGCCCTATCAAAAGGCCAAGGCAGTCTCTTTATTCAACCAATGAAAGCAACAGAAATACAGAAGGACCTCCTACACCAAAAACTAGTGAAAGAAGACTGACCTTAGTATGTGTAGTCTGTAGTAAGTTCTGAATACACATAAATACAACAAAATAATAATAAATATGTCATTGCCCCCAACTTACAGTGGAAGAGACAAGCCTGGAGAAAGACAGATACTTTCCCAGCTGCACATATCTGGCAGACACAGAGACAGATTTCTAAATACAGGCATGTGATGTCATCCCATCCTACACAGAGCTGGTGTTAAGGATATGCCAAGGAAAAGTGACAGATGGGAAACTTCCGTGAGATCAGACCTTTTAGCATTGTCTGATTTGTGAGAGGAGACTGGTCCTCAAGAAGAGAGTAGAGTGTATACAGCGGAATGGGAAACACCTACAACAGCCTCCCCAGACTTTCAGGATGGCTCTGATTGCCATTGTAGCCTCAGCTATGGACATGAGTTAATCACAGAGAGTTTTAGTCCATAACATCAAGAGTTCTACCCATTAGACAGCTGCTGAGTCCTGAAGCCAGTGTCTTGACAGCTTCTGGGAAACCAAGTTTTTTATTAGTTCATCATGCCTGGGAATAACCTATGCCCAAGCAAAAGAGTTGGTGAGGAGAAGTGAAGGCAGTGACCTGAACTGCCCCAGGTGGGCACCGTTGTTTGAGCTATCCAGTGTGAAGCCAGCGACCTGAACTACCCCAGGTGGACACCATTATTGAGCTATCCATTGTGAAGTGACCTGAAATGCCCCAGGTGGGTACCATTATTTGAGCTATCCAGCGTGAAGGCAGTGACCTGGACTGCCCCAGGTGGGCACTGTTATTTGAGCTATCCACTGTGAATGCTGCTTGTCACATGTAGCTAGTAAAACTGAGACCTGAATGTGTAAAGTTATGTAGTTTTGCCTTTTAAATTGAAATAACTCTAGGTGGTAAGGGGTTAGCATTTGGGGCGGATCAGTTTTCCCACCCCCATATATCCTTTCCTCATCTGGGCATCCTTTCTCATGTGGGGACCACTCAGTTTCAACTCAAGCGGAACCTAGACCCATAATGATGATGAACTGGACCCAACTCAACAATTGCCACTAAGGAAGAAAGGTGTGGAAGGGTGGTGAGGTTAACCTTGATTACCAGCGTGTTGTTTATTTTTATATTCCTGAACACGACCCAAAGCAACTTAGAGGAGGAAGTTTATTTTGGGTTACAGCTTCAGAGAGGACACTGTCCATCATGGCTGGGAAGACATGGCAGTAGGAATGTGAGGCTGGCCTGTTAATTATGAAACAGAAAGTCATATCTCATCCACACATCACAAACAGAGAGAAAACAGGAAGTCAAGTAGGGTTATCAAGCCCCAAAGCCCTTCCCCAGTGACACTTCTTCTAGTGAGGCTCCACATTCTAAAGGCTGCACAGTCTCCACAAGCGGCCCACCAACTGGGGACAAAGTATTCCAATACATGATGCTATGGGGAGCATTTCTCACTCAGACCTCTACATTCAATCCCTGGACCCCTTAGGTTCGTGGTCACCTCACAGATACAAAATACATGTATTCCAAGTCTGCATAGCTTTCAGCATTTTCAAGACTGTCCTCTGAAACTCAGAACTCAAACTCAAAACAACCTCCTAACTATAACCCCTTGCAAATATTTTTAATTGTACACCTCCAAAATACAATGACACATAATATCTACATAATATATATTCCCATTCCAAAAGAAAGGAATAAAGGTATAGGAAAGAAATATTGGACCAAAACCCAGCAGGGCAAATACCGAATACTGTGACTTCATGCCTCATACCTGGGGCTTCAGTTTCAAAGAGCTTAGAAGCTCTCCCGCTCCAGTTTTGCTGACTGCAACAGGCACCGCTGTCTTAGGGTAGTTCCAATCCCTGTGTGCAGCTCTCCATGACTGATGTCTCACAGCTCTCGTCTCTTCAGCATCTTGGAATCCCCACCAAAACCCAAGCATCACAGCTTCATGCAATGGTCTCCCAGGGCCTCTTCGTAGAAACTCCTACCCTACCACATGCTGCCTAGCCTTAGAGACTCTCTGCATGATGGAGGGAAAAAAATCCATGAACCTCTCAATCTTGCATCATTTTTGTCTCCTGTGCTGGCTAGTTTTCTGTCAACATGACTCAAGCTAGAGCCATTTTGAAAATGAGAACCTCAATTGAGAAAATGCCTCTACCAAATATGAGGAAGCTTGTGGTGCATTTTCTTGATTGATGGTTTATGTGGGAGGGCCCAGCTCACTGTGGGTGGTGCCAACCCTGGGCTGATATCTTGGGTGATATAAGAAAGCAGGCTGAGCAAGCCATAAGCAAGCAAGCCAGTTGGCAGCATTCCTCCATGGCCTCTGCATCAGTTCCTGCCTCTAGATTCGTAGTTTCAGTCCCTGTCCTGAGCTCCCTCAGTGATAAGATTTGAGAGCTAAAATAAGCCCTCCCCCCTGTGATAGTTTGAATGCAATTGGCCCCCATAATCCCATGAACTCATAGAGAGTGGCACTATTAGGAGGTATAGTGTGGCTTTGGTGAACTAGTTAGGGCCTTGTTGGAGAAAGTCTGTCACTGTGGGGGCAGGCTCTGTGGTTTTCTATGCTCAAGATATCACCCAGGGTCAGAGTCCACTTCCTGTGGCCTTATGATCAAGATGTAGCCAGCACCATGTCTGCCTATACACAGCCATGCTCCCCACAATAATGATAATGGTCTGATGAAGACAGACACTAAAAGTAAATCCCACACTAGCTTCAGCTGGCTACCTGGGCAGTCACCCTAAGTCTCATTTGCAACATTGGTGCTCAGAATTGAGTACAATAAAGGGGTTATTTATTAAGTCTTTATCACCATCTAAAGTTTTGTTTAAGTGAACTATTAGATCAGGTGTTTCCCAACAGCTGGCCATAGACTGGAAATGTCTCCTAACAATCTTTGAACATCATTAGAGTCTGCAATTGGTCTTTCCTAATTTGTGCCTTTTGTGTTCTAATTTTCTGTAAACCTGTTTTATAACCTAGGTAATTTACAGAATTTCCTTTCTATTTTTTCAGGAGCAATTTGTAATCCCCATTTTGGCAAAACTTTATTTCTTCAAACATTCTTTCTAAAGTATCTACGTTTGAATCAGATAGCAAAATGACATCCATGTAATGGTAAATTATAGAGTTAGGAATTTTTTTATGTATTATTTCCAATGGCTGACTTACAAAGTATTGGCATAGAGTAAGGCTATTGAGCATTCCCTATGGGAGGATGGTTCACTGGTATCTCCTAGGAGGCTGAGAATTATTGTAAGTAGGCACCATGAAGGCAAATTTTTCTCTGTCCTTTTCTTATAAAGGTATAGTTTCGAAACAATCTTTTAAATAAATAACTATAAGAGGCCATCCTTTTGTTAATAGAGAAGGAAGAGGAATTTCAGATTGTAGAGAGCCCATAGGTTGAATTACCTTGTTGACAGCTCTTAGATCTGTCACCATTCTCCATTTACCAGATTTCTTTTTTACAACAAATATAGGAGAATTCCAAGGGCTGGTTGATTCTTCAATATGGTGAGCATCTAGTTGCTCCTGTACCAGCTGTTCTAAAGCCTGCAGTTTGTCTTCTTTTAAAGGCCACTGTTTAACCCATATTGGTTTCTCAGTTAACCATTTTAAAGGTAGGGCCGTTGGTATCTCTAAAGGTTTGCCAGTTGCTTTGTGTTCTTGTATAGCCTGAATGGCTGGTGACCTTATAATATCCTTCCCAGGAATATGAGTTTCTGGGACTTCAGGAATGTTGATCTGGGTATTCCATTGCTGCAACAGGTCATAAGCCCATAAATTCACTGCAATATTAGCCACATATGGCCTCAGCCTTCATCTCTGCCCTTCTGGCCCTATGCATCCAACCCATCTCATGCTTTGTTCCACTTGAGATAGGGTTCCAATTCCTAGGAACTGAACATCTGCCTCTGAAGAGGCCAATTTGGATGCCAAAATTATAGAATAATGATATCCATGTCAACACCCATGTCTATCAAACCCACAATTACAATGCCATTTACACATACTCTTAGCTTTCGTCTTTGATTATTTATAGAAGTCTGCCAGAATATATGTTCCCTATTTCCTATTAGAATTTTTGATTCATCTTCCATGTTTATTCCATCATCTAGAACAGTATGGTTTTTTACAGAACACTCTAGATTTTTTAATTTTCCTGATAAGAAATGTCCTTTTCCATGACTGGGAATGACTGGACTACTTTTGACTTGGGGGCCAGTGAGAGCCCCCTGCCAAGGAGTTTCCCAATGGTATTGGGTTGTCTTGTCTGTCTTTTGTTGATCTGTATTCATTGCTCCAATGTTGACCTTTGCAACACATTCTACATAGTCCAGAAGATTGATACCTTTTTTTTGCCATTCCCAGAGGAGACATTATTTCTAGGAATTCTTTGTCTACAATCCCTTCTCAGATGTCCACAGTTAAAACATTTGGCATTTTGATGTCTCTTCATTCCTTTGGAAATTGCTTCTTCTACCCAAGATTCAGTATTATAGTCAAATGTCTCAGTGTTCATTGTATGCAGGATCCATTCATCAATGGTGCTGATCTAACCTTCAAAAGTCCAAGTATCTTTTTGCATTCCAAGTTGGCATTTTCAAAAGCCAGAGATTCAATAAGTATTCATCTATTACTCCTATTTGTACAGCCTTAGTTAATCTTTGTTTTAAAAAAAGTCACTAAAGTGTTCTCTCTGGCCCTGTTTAACCCTGGTATATGATTCAATTTGTTTTCCTAGTTCTTGAATCCTGTCCCAAGCATTTAAGGCTGCTTTGTGGCATAGAGACAAGATTTGTTCATCGTAAAGAGCTTGAGCCTGTGGGTCAGCATAAGTGCCCTCACCATGAATTTGATCTTGGGAAGTCTCAAGTCCTTTTGTTTTTCTCTGTTGTTCTAAAATTTTTTGCTTATTCTCACAAATAACATTTCCATCATAGTTGGGGCCCATTATTCAGGACTTATGAAACTAATTGAAGCCAATCATGTGGGGTAACCTTATTGCTAGAAGCCCATGTCTTTACCATTTCCCTAACAAATGCTGAATGCAAGCCATAAGATACGATTGCTTGCTTAATTTCTTTTAGATCATTCATTCCTATAGGTATCCATCCATCTTCTTTGAATCCTTTTGGGCATTTAGAACTTGATGCTTTGTCAGAGTAGATTATAGGGTAGGAAGCTAAAACCCTGGGTAAGTCATCTCTGACAGCTACGGGCAATGTTGAATCCTGTCCTTGTGTCTTCTTTCCCTGTTCATCACTCTAATAATTTTCTCAATGGTTTCAAATCTTTTTACTACTGTCTTTTGTAAAGCCTAAATCTCTTGGCTTGTATATATTTCTAGTGATTTCATTGTGGCACCTAGCCTCTGGTATTCATTCTGCACATGTGATTCCAAAGTCTGAAGTTTTTCCTTTAAAGATAACATCTCATCCTTGGACATTATTTTGATAGCATACAGATTGCCTTCCTGGAATGATACTCTACCTGCTAACCTATTATAACTTTTTAACATATTTTGATTGTCAAATTCAACAGTATGAATTCTTTCTGACAATTTCTCAGTACCCTTTGACATGGATTGAATTTTGTCTGTCAAATTAATATTATCCTTTTCAATAGTATTAATTTTTTCAGGTAACTTTTGATTTTTGATGGTATTAATCCTGTCAACTAGCTGTTCATTATTAGTCTGTAAAGACTGTATCATTTCTGAAAGTGTCTCATTCTTGGCTCTGTTATCAGACCATTCTCTTAAGAATATAATTGTAATGCTTTTGTCACGAGTTCCCTGGCAGGCAGAGAACAGCAGGTCCCAAAGCAGCCAGTCCCGGGCAGGGTGGGTACACAAGACCATGCCAGCATGTCTCCATGTGGCTGCAGGTCCCCAGCAGCGTTCTGGTGGCTAGCCATCACTAGCCATGTGGCAGCTGAGGGCGGGTGAGAGACAAGACATAGACCATGCAGAGTAAAGTTGAACATTTATTAGGTGGGTTATTGAGGGGAAGGAAAAAGGGGAGAAGAGGGAGAGAGATGGGGAGAGAAAGAGAGAGAGAAAGAGAGAGGGGGAGAGAGGCTGCTTCTCCGAGAGACGGGGGGACTGAGAGAGTGAGAGCGAGGCTAAGGCTGGAAGCTGGAAGGGAGTGGGCGTGGCTTGTCTCTTAAAGAGACAGAACATTACATTCCCACCTCTTTTTTATAATAAAAAGCAGGAGATTAGACACCACAGGTTAAAGGAATTGGGTCGGCGGTGCAAATTCTCAAGGCTTCTTCCTGCTTATTGGTGGGCGTCATCTTTGGGGGAGGAACCGGAGAAGGCTGGGTGCTGGCCACATCCTGACATGGTTGGTCTCTTTGCTCCTGTCCGGTCTTTGTGGCATGGAAATGTCTGGTGTCTCTTACACCTGGTTAAGGTATTGGCAGAACAGAGGACAAAGTTAAATTAAGGGAAAAAAATTTAGGACCAGGGAATTGAGGGGGTTGTATCTGACCTGTTTTAAGGTGGATCCTTTAATTCAGCTCCCTGGAACTCACAAGAATTCTTTGGGTTTGTGAAGACAGAAGTTTTAGACATATACATTATATAAACAGTGCATATGTATGTCAGAATGACTGTGACAGATACTTTTGCACGATGAAAAGCAATCAAATCAACTCCATACACAAAGCAAGGAGCCCAGAACTCACAAGCAGGGAGCACAAACCAGAAGCTGAGCAAGTCACTGCATGGCAGGGAACGTGGCAGCTCTGGGGGGAATGTGCACAAGCTTGGGACATTTCCAAGTCGCTGCACACTTAGCTCCACTATGGCAGGGTTTTACAAAAAGCCACTTAGTAGGTGAAAGCAAGCCAGGCAGGCAGGGGTGGGAGACCTTCTTGGCCATGGACAATTTGGGCCTATTAGACCGGTTCACCAGATAGGTGTGGAGTTGGGATCCACATGGGTGCCAGATGAAGGTGGATGCTAAAAGAAATCCCACACTAGCTCAGAATTGAGTACAATAAAGGGTTATTTATTTAGGGGTAGACTCACAGATCACAGTCCTCTGCTCAAATGGGAAAACAACAACCAAATCTAGCAGCCAGAAGAGAGATCAGATACGTGCTTTACATCAGCATTTATAGCATAAGAGGCCACGTTCAAGTGGGCAGGTAACTTAAAAGTTACTGGCTGAAGAATTTCCTACAGCAGTCTGAGCCTCTGAACTGTAAACAAGCCACCCCAATTAAATGTTCTCATTATAAGAGTTGCCATGATGTCTCTCAACCACAGGTGTAACTACTTCTGTGTGTTGGAGCTGGTGAAATTTTTCCCTAGATACTTTCTTTCATTTTTTTATAAAGTAAAACTTTTTAATTTTAAATTTTTTATTTATTTTGCATACCAACCTCAGTTTCTCCTCTCTCCCTTCTTTTTGCCCCCTCCCACCTTCCCCAGCCCATCCCCCCATCCACGCCTCATCATATCCTTTCTTTCAAGGAGCAGAAAACCCTGTAAGCTTTCTTCTTTCACAGGTTGGAGGGTTAACTTTTTGGTGGTTTTGCCTTCTTTTCTATAGTTAGAGTGCAGAGCTACAAACTTCTCTTCATGCACTAATTGCTTTAGCAATAACAGCATCTTCTACAGTACCTTCCTTGACCAGAATTGTAAGCTTCCTGGTGTTCTTTCCTCTCTAAGCTGCATGGTTTTTTTTTTTTTTTTCATTTCTTTCTGTGCCACTTATTGCTCTTTTTCATTATAAACCTGGATAAGAGTAACTAGGAGCAATCATCCACAGACTCAGTGTTATGCTATCTCTTGTTTTGTTTTGTGGTTTTGCTGTTGTTGTTATTGTTGTTCTTCAAGACAGGGTTTCTCTGTGTGGCTCTGACTGCTCTGAAACTCACTCTATAGACCAGAAAGGCCTCAAACTCCTCCTGTTTCTGCTTCCCAAGTGCTGGGATTAAAGATGTGCACCACCACACCCACATAATATTACACTATCTTGATGTCTTAGTTAGGGTTTCAATTGCTGTGAAGAGACACCACAGCCATACCAACTTTCATAAAGGAAAGCATTTGATTGGGTGGCTTACAGTTTCAAAGGTTTAGTCCATTATCATCATGGTGGGACATAGCAGCATTCCAGTAACATGGTTCTGGAAAAGGAGCTGAGCGTTAATACACTTTGATCTGCAGGCAACAGGAAGTTAACTGTCTCTATTGGGCATAGCTTGAGCATAGGAGACCTCAAAAGCAACACACTTCCTCCAACAAGGCCATACCTACTCCACAAAGCTATACCTCCTAATAGAGCCACTCCCTATGGACTTATGGGGGCCAATTACACTAAAACTACCACACTTGAAATCTCCTCTACCAAAGAAATTGCTCCATATTTTTAATTCATATTCACTTGAATTCTCAGGACACAAGCAGAATATAGCCAGAGTTTTAGCCAAAGCAATGCACAAACATCTCAGAGTCTATGTCTGAGCAATGCTTATATTGCTCAGGAACCTCATGAGCGGGGCCTACACTGCCTAAGTTTCTCTCAACATTATTAACTTCTAAGCTCACGCAATGATAGCCCATTAAGCTCTGCCTATAGCACTCGATAGCTTTTCCAACCCAAAGTGGAAAGTTCTTCCCCAGAGTGGTCCAAAGGCATAAAAGTCACATGGCTGGGCCTGCTACAGCAATATCCCACTTCTCTAGTACCAGTTTCTGCCTCAGTTCCTCTTCTGTTGCTAAGATGAACCCATTGACCAAGATCGACTTAGGGGAGGAAATGACAATATGGGCTTATACAGAGGAGATGCAGTCCATCACGGCAGAGAGGGCATGACAGCAGGAATGTGAGGCTGACCTAACCGTCAGAAAGCAGGAAGAGAAAGAACAGGAAGTGTAGTTAGCCTGTAAACTTCAAAGCCTTCTCCCAGTAGTGCATTTCCTCCAGCAAGGCTTCACCTCCCACAGGTTCCACACCCTCCCCAACTGGAGACCGAGTGTTCTAACACATGAGCCTGGAGGTGGGGCATTTCTCACTCAAACCACAACAGTCAGCTTGAGCGAATCTAGAATCACCAAGAAAGCACTCCGTGTATGGGCATGTATGAGGGTTTAATATGATCGCCTGCTCCTAAGACAAGGCTCGCTTGGAACCCTAATTTTTCTCTTCTGCCAGTTTCCTCCTCCCCTCCTGTACCTTCCTACATCTACTATATCCTTCTCTTGAGTTCTCTCCAGGCTTGGGAGATAGCCCTTGATCTGGCAGGCACCTGTCCCTACTGTGTTTAGGGCCGGAACTTCAAGATCTCTGTAGATACTTCTGAGTCTCCAAGAGAGACCTCTATTCCTGACACACATCAAAAGCCATCTCTGTATGGCATTCAATGTCATCTCCTTTAGGGATAGTTAGGCAGTGATCTGCCCACTCCAGCATGGGGATGAAGTTAAAAAAAAAAAAAGCCTCCCTATGAGGATGCCATGAACAAGCAAGCCAGCGGACAACACTCCTGCATGGCCTCTGCATCTGTTCCTGCCTCCAGGTTCCTGCTTTGAGTTCCTGCCCTGACTACCCTCAGTGATGGGTGTGACCTGAGCATTGTAAGAGAAAAGAACCCCTTTTATTAAATAAGGGTTGAAGCAGAAATAGCCCTGTTGGCTCCCACTATCTCAGGAATCTTGGGATGAAGGACTAAAATGAGCCCTAGGGATGTGTCAGTGGGCATCATAAGCTGTCTCCCTGACAGTTTGCTAAAGGAGTGACTGTGTCCTAGGGGTAACCCAAATGAGTACAAGGAGCATTCATGAAAGGCATGTATCTAGAAGGCTTGGTGTGAAGCAGGCCTTTGGTGGAACATAGCAAGTGCTAACTTTGCACTTGGTAGTCAAAACAAGTTAAAATGAAACCATGTCTTTTTTTATTAGGAGCCTAGCCTTTAGCAGCCAGCCATCTCAGATGGCGCCACAGTTAAGAGTACTTGCTGTTCTTACGAAGGAACTGGGCTCTTTCCCCAGCACCTGCATGGCAGCTCAAAACCATCTGTAACTCCAGTACTAGGAGATCCAAAACCTTCTTCTGAATTTTGCAAGCAATAGGCCCTCACAAGGTGCACAGGCATACATGCAAAACAATCATACACATAAATAAAAATAAATCTTTAAAATGAAGTCATTAGGGTGGCCTTTATTCCAGTTTAATCTTATAGTGGTTAATCTTGATTGTCAACTCGACAGGATCTTGAGCCAACTAAAAGACACATCTCTAGGCAGGTCTGTGAGAGAACTTCTGGAAAAGGATTAACTGAAAGAAGAAGACCTTCCTCAGAGTGGGCAATACCTCCAGGAGGATGGCCCAGACATAAAAAGGTCTGAAGGAAAAGCATTGTGGGTCACCTGCCTACCTTACTTTTGGAGTGTGTGTGTGTGTGTGTGTTTTCTGTGTTTCTGTGTGTGTCTTGTGTGAGTCTGTGCATATGTATCTGTGTGTATCTATGTATGTGTTTGTGTGTCTCTGTGCATGTTTCTGTGTCTCTTTGTGTGTCTATGCATGTGTATCTGTATGTCTATGTGTGTGTGTGTGCCTTTATATCTATGTGTGTGTCTGCATACATGTGTGATATGTGTATATCTGTGTGTGTCTAGGTGTGTGTTCATGTGTGTTTCTGTGTGTGTCTGTGTATATGTCTGTGTGTGCCTCTATCCTTCCTCCTCCTGCTCTGTCTCCTGCTGTCTCTGCTACCACTGATTCTATCTATGATCTACCATAATTTATTGACATCAGACTCCAGGTTCCTGAACATTCCAGTTCTAACTGAAGACCACTGACTCTCCAAGAATTTTCCATACCTCCAGTGTCATATTGGGACTGTCAGAGCAGTCAGATTTGGGAATGAGCAGCTGCCAGACTTGCAGCATCCCCAGTATGCTTACTGCCACTGTTATCCTGCCCAGGCTTTATCATGTAAGAGATTCTAGTAAGCCCTCCTTTGTATACACATACAATCTTTTGGCCTGATCCCTATAATACCCTACCTAATATAATATACCTGGTAAGATGGAATGTAAACAGCCAGAAGATGACCATCCACAAACAAAGAAGGGGACTCATTCTCAAGGGGTTTCTGTTATGCCGGGAAAGTAAATCCCCTCAGAAGTCCTTGAAGGGTTTAAAGCAGTGGATTCTAGCCTTATTTGCATTTTTGGAAGTTTATTTTGAGTTTGGTTTAGACCTTGACCCTTAGCGTTTGTTCCAGTCTCCAGACATGGCTCAGCTTTGCATTCCAGCGCTTCATGGAAGCAGCAGTAGCTGTGATGAGAACCGTTAACTCTCTGGAACTTGCCCGGGTCAGTAGACACCCCTGTCTTGGCATGTTTTAAAAGCCTGTGCTTGGTGCACCTGGGTCAAGCATGATTATTTTGCAGTCACTGACTCAAATTCCCTAAGTGCCTAAGTGGCTCTAAGACAGAGGAACTGAGCAAAGGGGAAGCACATTAACCCTTTCGGGTCACCAGCTTCCCATTTCACTCATTATGGCCAATGGGTTTTTGAATAACTAATGGGTTGTGGGAGGTACAGAGACAATTAGCTTCATAATCTGTCTGTAAACAAAGTGAGACAGAGGGTGCTGAGCCACAGACAGGATGACTATGACGTAATGAGGCTTCGAATAAAAACATCAGAAAAATTTACACAATTTACACGCAAATGAGCACTGTCATTTTAGGAGCCAATTTGTTTATTCTAACAATGGAATATATTAAAAGCTGCAACTGTTAGGAGCTGTCTACCCTGTTGTTAACTTGACATAATTTAGAGTTATTTTGGAAGAGAGACTCTCAATTGAGAAAACACCTCCAGAAGGTAAGTATGTTTTCTCAATTAGTGATTGATATGAGAGGGTTCAGCCCATGGGGGGTGGTGTCACACCTGGGCCTAGGTTGTTTAAGAATGTAGGCTGACAAGGGCCAGGTCTGGGTCCATGGCCCTACCACAGTCAGGGTCTGTGTGCCCATCCGTGGCCCATGTTGCCACCAACGGATGGCCACAAGGATGCCCAGTGTCTGGGCTTCCACTGATGGCCATGTAGGTGTTGAGAGCCTTGCCGCCACTGCAGCCTCACTGCTCTGGGTGGCCAAGCTGCCGCTGAGGGCCGTGTCTGAGTGGGTGGCCCTACAGCCAGGGTCTGAATCAATGTCTGTAGCTCCTATTGCCACCAAAGGCCATGTGGTTGCCTAGAATCTGATCGGCCACCTGAGACCATGTTGATGCCCAGGTGCCATGGTGTTATGGTGACTTCCGGGTCAGGGCTGCAGCTAGGGACCATGTCTGGGTCCGTGGCCCTACTGCAGCCAGGGTCTGTGTTGATGTCTGCAAGCAAGCGTGAGTGTTACAGCTCTGGAGGGTAAGGTTTCCTGACTTGTAGGGAAATCAGGCTATCTCTAGTGCTGCAATAGGACAGGCATCTGTACTGGTCTGCCCTTGGGGTCTTAGCAGGATAGATCCTCATCTCCAGCCACTACATTCCCTTTTAAAAGGCGGGCCTTGCCCACTTCCTGTCTCTTCCTGTCTTTCTTTCTTTCTTTCTGCTTCTCTGCCTGTCTCTCTGTCTCTGTGTGTCTCTTCTCTTCTGCCACTCTTGTCCCCAGAAGCCAGTCTCCTCTCTCCCCCCCCCTGCCCTTTTCCCATTCACTTTCCCCTGAGCTCTGTCGCATGGCGTCTTTCTCTCGCATGCCCCTCTTTCTGAATTATAACAGCACTGCTGCTGGGGCCATGGTGACATCCAGACCCAGGCTGCTGCCAACGACCATGTCTAGGTCTGTGGTCCTTCTACAACCAGGGTCTGTATTGATGGCCGAGGTTCCTGTCACCATCAAAGGCCATGTGGAGGCCTGAGATCTGGTGCCTTATTGGTGTTCCAGGGTCAGGCCGCCACTTGTGCCATGCCAATTGGAGTGGCCTACCCTGCCAGCTGGGACAATGGTGACATCCAGACCTCCTTCTACTGAGGATCATGTCTGAGTCCATTGTCCTACCATTGCTAGGCACTGTGTTGAAATCTGAGGCCCGTGTTGCCACCAAAGGTTACACAGAAGCCCAGGGTTGGGGCCACAACCTGTGGCCTTGTTGGTGTCTGGGGCCACGCCACCACCAGGACCATCCTGATCTGAGTGGCCTGTGCTTCCATCTGGAGCCAGGATATCATTCAGTTCCAAGCTGCTGACAAGGGCCATGTCTGGGTCTGTGGTCCTGCTGCAGCTTAGGACTGCATAGGAACCACACATGATGAAATCAAAGGGCTGTGCTAAGCCAGCTCAGCCCTTTGCGGGCCTGGGTGAGCTGACCTTTCCTCTCACTGGGCACCACAGCAAGAGAACTTCTTCCCCATCCCACCCCATAGGCAGAGGCCTTTCTCGGCCTTACCTGGTCCCACCGGACTGGTTCCCCTCCCACCCACAGGTCCCCACACCAGCTTATGAAACAATCATTCAGAGGCTTAATATTACTTATAATTGCTTGGCCGATGGCTTAGACTACTGTTAGCTGGCTCTTACACATAAATCAACCCATTTTTAATAATCTGTGTATTGCCACATGACTTCGTGGCATTACCTGCTCTCTAGTACATCTTGCTGTTCTGCGGCTTCCTGGCTTCTCCTCAACTCCATCTTCTTTTCCTGTATCTCTGCTTGGTTATCCTGCCTAGCTATATTCTGCCCTGCCATTGGCCAAAGCAGCTTTATTTATCAACCAATAAGCAACACATACTCTCAGCGTACAGAAGGACATCGTCCATTACCCACACGCACACACTTAGGAGAGATGTCCCCCCACCATGGGCAAGTGAGAACAAACCCTATTGGCATGGGTATTGAGGAGCTGGCTCTGTCCCCCACCTGAGGTAGGGAGCTGAAGATAAAGGTCTGGGGAAGACTGGCCAGCTCAATTACCACCCAGGCCCACAGCCAGGCTTTGGGTGGTCCACCCTAACATCTACCCCATCTAGGATATGCTGGCATTCATGAAGGAATGGGTCCTGAGGAACAATACATGCAGGGGCTCCATGACTCAGGGCAGCCACAGGACATCTGAGAGGAGTTTCAGTGAAAATCAAATGATGATGGTGTACCAGAAATTAGAAGCCTTGAACCAGACCAATGATTCATTGCAATGAACATTTGTAAGTAAAGCTGATTGGACAAAAGGTTCTACTGTGTGACAAACCATGACTCCCAATGCCACCAGGACAAAGGAAGAGGTATTGGAGAGGCAGGAAAGATGGAGGATCCAAGATGATGTTTGTTTGTTTTGTTTTCTTTTGAGGGTTATTATTCTTTTTGTTTTTGTTTGTTTTTTTTTTCCTTTGAGGGAATGTGCTACAGGGATGAGAGGAGAATGGGGGGGACTGGGAGGTGAGCAGAGTTAGGGTGCATGTTGTGAAATTCCCAAACATTCAATAAAGAAATTATGTTTAAAAAAGAAGAAGAATGTAGGTTGGGCAAGCAACGAGGAACGAGCCAAGAAGCAGCCTCCCCCACAGCCTCTGCTTCAGTTCCCACGCTGTCTGAACATACTGTCCATAGTGCATCTCCTAAGCTGTCCACTGTTGTCTATAGGGAAACTCAGTGCTTCAACTCAAAACTACTTAAAACAGAAAAGCATTGCCACACAAGACCCTCTCTCTACATGCTAATCCTAAATGAAATAATAGATACAATGCTGTTCATTTTTCATTGCAGCGATTTGATAAATGCCCAACCCCCCCATAGTCTCAAACATGTGAACGCTTGGCTCCCCGTCGGTGATGCTGTTTGAGGAGGTTCAGGCAGTGCAGGCTTACTGGAGAAAGAACGTCATTTTGAACATTTGAGAATGTTTTGAAATTAGCAGCCTCATGCCACTGCTTCATGCTCCACATCTCTCTGCTTCCTGTTCCTGTTTCTCTAAAAGCTGAGATTCTTAATCCCTCCCCAGCATAAAACTTTAACCCACAAATCAACCTAACAAATAAAAAATAAAAATAATTTGGGTCAATTTACATTATCTTTGGCTAAGATCTAGCAAAAAAATAGGATTAGTACATGATGAAAGAGACATGCTAACACATATTTGAAATTATTTCACATGACTTTAACTAGGCAGCCCAGCTCATAGGGAAATAAAATCTATCTCTGAACTTTGCATGTATGAAAAGAGTAGTTTAGGTTTATGATTCATGAAGATAACCAGCCTAAAAGTAACATTTGATTAGGAGGGTAGGAAGCCACAGTTGGCTCCAAAACCCAATTAGACAACACAGAAAATACCTGGAGAGGGGAAAAATCTATGTGACTTTATTGGGGAGCAGTCCTCTCAAACAGCATAGCTAGTAGAATGTCAATCACATGAGGCAAGTCCAGTTCAGCAGAACTCAGTAGCCGGTGTTGGTTCAAATTGAGGATCTGACACTGAGAAGTTTATTTAAGGCATATTTAAGTGCAGAACAATTTAGAAAATAGTTTCCTGGTGTTATTTAACTCAATCCCATGTGCACAACAAAGCTTGAGATATGATTACATTGAAACTCTTTGTAAAGAACATGTGGCCTCTTCCATAAAGGTGGATTCTATTGGTTGACTGAGAAACAATGAGGAAGATAAGGGTTTGGGGAGGATGAGATAAATGTAAGCATCTGGGGGAGCCAGGTACAGCATTGGTCGTATAGACAGTGCAGAAATCACCAAGCTATTAGCTACATCATTCCCGGCCTTTCAAGCTGATGGCCATGGACTCTAAGCTCTGAAACTATAAACCCCAATAAACTCTTTCTTCTATAAGTTACCTTGGACATGGTGTCTTATCATACCAATAGAAGAGTAACTAAGGGTGACTAATGCATAGGTGGCTTTGAATAAGTGAAGACAGGATTTCTGCCTGTACAGATTTCAGAGCTGTGGCTGCTTCTATACTCCCAACACAGGCAGAAAATACTCCAGATGGAATAGTACTACTCCCAACGATATATGAGCTAAGAACTCTTGGGGACAGAGAAAACCTACTCTGCTCACAAACCATAAGGTTGCTTGTGGCCAACAGAGGATACAAACAAGCAAATTAACTCAATCCAGGACCAAGAAAGGAAAATCAGCAACATGAGAGAAAAGGAACTGCATAGATAAGAAAGTTACCAGTACAAATAAAGTAGTAAGAAAAAGAAGGAAAATTTCAGCAAGGATATTGAAATTTTGAGGGGAAAAACTGAAATGTTGGAAATGCAAAACTCAACAAAGCAAACAAAGACCCAATGCAAAGCTTCAGCAGTCATCTCATCCAAGCAGAGGGCTATCAGGGAGGGAGGGCAAGGTTGAGGACACACTGTACCCAAACACCAATAAGAAAATACATAAGTGTGACCACAACATCTAAGAATTTGGTAATGTTATCAAGACATTAAAGATAAAATATGTGTGTGCACGTGTATACACACACACATCTAAAGGAAGAAAAAAGATCTAAGATTTTCTTTTTTAAAAAAAGTACCATTAAACGCAATCCTTAACTGTTTAATCTTTGACTAGAGAAAAGAGATACAGGAGGATGGGAAGAAGCGAGACAGGAGGACACAGGAATCTAAGTACCAAGATGCTGACCTATGATGTCTTATTGAACTTGACATGTAGTCAGAGGGGATAGGCTTCCAGCCCAGTTTGACCACTGTCATGTGACTATGGAGATACATACGTGTGTGTGTGTGTGTGTGTGTGTGTGTGTGTGTGTGTGTGTGTGTCAAGAGAGAGAGAGAGGGGGGCTTTTTGAGACACGATTTCTCTGTGTAACATCCTAGGCTGTCCTGGAACTCACTCTGCAGACCAGGCTGGCTTCAAACTCAGAGATCCACTTGCCTCTGCCTCCCAAGTGCTGGAATTAAAGCCATGAACCACTATTGCCCAGTTATGGACAATATATTTAATCTTTCTTATCTCCAATCTCTTTATCTAAGGAATGTGAATTATAGTGCTTCTACAAGTTTGAAACTTTGAATATTCCATCACCTACTATAGTTACTGGCATGGAAAAAATATTCACAAACTCATGATTAATTAAAACATTAATTTCTGCCAAGTTTTAAATGGGTGTATAGAACAGGCATTAAATTTTCCTAGTTCTTGATCAGCATGCAGAGGGTAAGAGACTGTGGCATGCTCAACCCTAAATAAAATGTATATATCACACTCCTCCCCAGCAAGGCTTTGGGAACTTCCCAGAAGAGGGCAGAAGTAATGATGACTTCAAGAAAACAGAGTCTTCCAGTCACAGTAGGGCAGATGCTCATATAAACTCACAGTCACTGCGACAGCAGGTACAAGACCCGCACAATCTCACGCCCTCTTCTGGCTCAAGCCAGACAAACTTCCATCATGGAAGCGGGGAGACAAGCATGAAATCCCACCATAGCTGAGGAGCTATTGGAATTTGACAGCTTCTGGGAAAGAGTGAGTCAGTTTTCTCTAACAGTGTGGCCACGCTGGTAGGCTGACTACTTTCCAGGGCAGCACAAATGAACTCAGTAAATTTAAAATAACAACAACAAAAAAAAAAGTTGAAAAAGCAAAGTTGGTTGGGTAAGGAGGTGAGAGTGAATCTGGGAGGAGTTGGAGGCGGGGCTGTGATCAAAATTCATTATATGAAATTATATTAGCTACTTTCCTATTGCTGTGACCATGACCATGGGAACTTAGAGAAGAAATAGTCTATTGGGCTTATGGTTCTGGGAAGCCAGAGTCCGTGATGCCAGAGCAGGGGTAGCGGGCAGATGACTACAACAGCAGCTGAAACTCACATCCTGAGCCAAAGCCAGGAAGCAGAGAGAGCGCATGCAAAATGGCCTGAGTCTTTTGAAACCTCAAAGCCCACCACCACTAACAAATGGCCTCCAGCAAGGCCATACACCCAAATCCTCCCCAACAGTCACCAACTGGGGACCAATTATTTAAATTCCCAAGATCGATGGAGGAAATCTCACTCAAACCACCACAGAAATTCTCAAAGAATTAAAAATGTATAGTAGTTTTATAAAAGGTTTTGATTCTTCAGGGCTGGAGTGATGGCTTGGGACTTGAAAGCACTTGCTGCTCCTCTGGAGGATCCACATTCAGACCTACCGTCCACATCAGGTGCCTCACAATTGCCTGGGACCCCAACTCCAGGAGATCCTCACCAGGGACCCACACACGTGCAACATACACACAGAGAGACACACATACACATAAAAAAAGATTTGTCTTAAAAGCTGTTTCTAGTTCTTGCTTTATCAAGTTCTAGGCTCAGAGGAAAGTATTCTCCTGCTGGGAGTCACTTGTTCCCAAGCCCATATCTCCTTTCTTCATGGGAGGAAATAAATTACATCAAAAAGGGAAGCATGGAGCTGGAGAATGGCTCAGGGTTAAGAACACTCATATCTCTTCCAGAGGACCTGGGTAAGAGTCCCAGCACCCAGATGGTGGCTAACAGCTGTCTGTAATTCCTGTCACAGGGAATCCACTCTGATGCCCTCTTCTGGCCTCTGAAGGCATCAGGCATTCACATATATACATGCAATCAAGACACACCTAAAATAAAAATAAATAAATCTACAAAAAATATTTTAAGAAAACAAGACCTAAAAGGTCTGAAAAATTAGAAGAATTTGGAGAAAATAAAATCATTCCTAGTGAATTCTAAGGATAATTGCAAGTCTCTGCACAGCCAGAACCCTCACGTCTCTGAGATGTTCCGAATCTTAAGTGTGCAGTGGGGGAAATAGAATGGTGTATGTCATCTCGGGATCTTTTGTTTTTCTAGAAGTAAGTCAGTGACACAAATGAAGGAATGGAGGCTCAGAGCTGAGAACTAGATCTGGGGTAGGGATAGCCCTGAAGTTTCAGACAGGAAGACACACTTGGTCCAATGATGTTCTTGTGTCCAAATGGAAACGGAACAACACACTGTAATGACAAAACTTAGTAACACCGTCACCTGTCCTTAGCCACCTTTCCAGATGCCCACACAACAGAACTCAGAGGACCCACATCACAAAGGCTCCCTGTTTCATGAGAAAGATGCCTCCTCTTCAATCGTCTCAGTGAGAGCATTAATATTTTAGGGTTTTTTTTTTTTTATAAAAGATTCAGAATTGCTTGTTTTGAGTGACAGCCTCTTTCAAAAGAATCTCGGAGAGAGAAAACCTTTCACCTCTAGCTGCCTATACTGACTACCATTTAAAAGGCAAATGTTGACTTCAGTGGAATGAAAGGTTATGGGAGATAATGCCAGAAGGACAGAGTTCAACAGCTTGGAGTGACATCTGCAAGGAGAATAGCTGGAAGGCATAGAAAGAGTTAAATTCCTCTGGATGAGTATTTGACTTTTTTAACAGGCCATAATTACAAAGTAGAGGATTATTTGACATTCTAGAGCCCACTTGACTTACTGTCCAAGCACCAGCTATGCCTGTACCTTGTAAAATGTCTAATACACAAGAATCCATGTGTTCACACATGTGTGAACACATATGCGCATACACACATATGAACACTGAAGAGCCATTTGTTGTTTGTATGTTTGTGGCTCCATACCCTTTTTCTTAAGAATCTCTTGCACAGTAACACTCAGAATCTTCTGAACCAAAAAAGTGACCTTTTGGCTATTAATTTATCAAGAAGGATGATCAAACAAAGAAAAGAAGACTGAATGTGCATCTTGGGCCACTCACTGTTTTCTTAGATGGGGTCCCCATGTGCACAATGCAGCTGTGCAGCAGAGGACACCAGTGCTGACGTCAGCGGATGGGCACTGTGAGCAAAAGATCAAGAACTGACAGGCAGGAAAGCACAGAACCAGCTCTTTCCAGGCTCACTTCCTCCCTGCTACACAGAAACAAAGGATTAGAATGTCATTTCCAAGTTCTGCCGCCTTTTAATAGACTGTTAAAAGCTAATGCTTTAGAGAATAATGACTTACTTCATCCACAGATATTATAACCTTGTCTACACCAAGACGTATGATAGAAAAACTGAAAGATAAATAAAATAGAGACAGATGATGGATGGATGGATACATAGATAGATAGGATGGATGGATGGATAGATAGATAGATAGATAGATAGATAGATAGATAGATGATAGATAGATAATAGATAGATAGATAGATAGATAGATAGATAGATAGATAGATAGATAGATAGATAGATGATACATACATAGATAGATAGGATGGATGGATAGATAGATGATAGATAGATAGATAGATAGATAGATAGATAGATAGATAGATAGATAGATAGATGATAGATAGATAGATAAAT
>PVIU01011300.1:0-65447 GCA_004026605.1 Ondatra zibethicus
TATGTGATGTCAGGACATTAGGTTTCCACGTGGATGCTCACTGGACTCTCATTCCTCCCACAGGTGCCTGGATCCAGTGGGTGGCTCTGGCCTCCTCGATACTGTTGGCCTGCACTGGGCTCCTTTGGTGGTGCTGCTGCTGCCCAGGTTGGCTGGTTTGGCACCCAGGGGCTCCCAGGCTCTGTCTCAGATGCTGCACATCCTACAATGTTTGCCACCTGTGTCCTGATCGGGTGGCTCCTGGGGATCTGTGGCTCAACTGGCCCCCTCTCCAGAACCAGGGAGGCCGTCCTTAGGGGGCTGTCTGGGGCCTGACAGGCCTGAGCTTCAAGCTCTGTTGACTGGCTGACTTGGAACAGGTCACTCAGTTCTTTGAGCCTCAGTCTGCCTCTCTGGGAAATAGGCTGAGTCCTGTTTCCCAAATAGGGCAAAGGTTGCAGAAAGCAGAGGAATCAGGAATGCTTTGCTCTTGGCTATTCCTTATTGCCCAGCACAGTAGCTTCCATGTTGGGCTTTGCTCTGAGTGAATACCTTTTAGAAAATGGCAGCTGGCTACCTTTGAAGTGGGCAGATGAACTCTATAAACAGATGCTGTAGCATGAACAGTGAGGCCCAGGCTGGTAAATAACAGACTAAATATCACCACCTATGACCACGTCAGATTTCATCAGAACACATTGACACAGGGGGTATCTCCACGTCTGGGGATGTAGTGCAGTACTTGTCTAGCATGCACAGAGCCCTGGGTTCTGTCCCCGCCAACACTTCATAAAGCTGGATATGGTAGTACACACCGGTCATCCCAGGACTCAGTAGGAAGAGGCAGGAGCATTGGTGTTCAAGGTCAACCTCGGCTACATAGCAAGTTCAAAGTCAGCTTGGTTACATGAGACTCTGGTTAACAACAAAGCCCCCAAACAAACAAACAAAAAAATATAAACAGACAATAACAAAAAATGAGGGCATTGGAGAGATGGTAGCTCAGTGCTTAAAAACACTTGCTGCCAGGGCTGGAGATTAAGAGGTGAAGAGCACTAGCTGTTCTTACAGAGGACCCAGGTTCAATTCCCGGCACCCACATGATCTCTAGGTCTAGGGGATCTGATACCCTCACACAGACATATATATAGGCAAAACACCAATGCACATAAAATAAAAGTAAATAAATTATTTTTTAAAAAAGAATATTTGTTGTATTGTAAACAATTGGAGATTGTTTAGTGGTTAACAGCACAGACTGCTCTTCCAGAGGTCCTGAGTTCAATTCCTGGCAACCCTTATCTCTAGTGGGATCTGATGCCCTCTTCTGGCATGAAGGTGCACATGCAGATAGAACACTCATATACATAAAATAAATAAATCTAAAAAAAGAATTAAAAATAAAGAATACTTGTTGAGGATCTGCATTCTCTTCCTGTCACCCACTTGGCAGCTCACAACCATCTGTAACCCCAGCCCCAGGGAATCTGACACTCTCTTCTGGCCTCCTTGGGCATTGGTACCAGGCATGCATGATACACACACGCACGCACACACATGCAGACAAAACCCTCATACAAATAAAATAAATAAATCTAAAAATAAAAAGTTTTTTTAATGAGCCTATCAAAACCGTATCAGAAAAACCAAGTTAGGTGTCAGTGAATCACACCTATAATTCCAGCACTTGAGATGTTTAGGTAGGAGGGTTGTCCTGAGTTTGCCAGCCTGGGCTACAGAATAAGACCTTGTCCTAAAAGTACAAAAACAGGGGTTGGTTCCTGGCATGGTGGCACACACCTTTAATCCCAGCACTCAGGAGGCAGAGGAAGGCAGAGTTTGAGGTCAGCTTGGTCTACATATCGAGTTCCAGGACAGCCAGGGCTATACAGAGAAACCCTGTCTTGAAAAACCAAAGCAGGGAAGGTAGCTTAGTGGTTAAGAACACTGGCTGCCCTTCCAGAGGACCCAGGTTTGATTCCCAGCCCCCACAGGGTGGTTTACAACTGTAATTCCAGTCTCAGGGCATCTGACACCTTCCTCCGGCTTCTGCAGTTATTAGACACACATGTGGTGCACAGAAGACACATGCAGACAAAACCCTCATCCGTGTAAAAGAAATAAAACTTAAAAATACGAAACAAATGACAACCAAAGGAAGAAAAACCAGGCCTATGAACATAACAGCCCAATGGATGATGTGACCTCTTGCCCTGGATCGTATACAGGGAAGGACACCCGACGCAAAGGGGTACAGTGGCCACCAGGAGTCAGTGTGGGTCCTAGATGGGACAGCATCCTAATGTGGAAGTTTCAGGTCATCAGGGAGCAGGCTTGTCTGCTTGGCTTGTCTGAGCTGCTAACTGTTGGAAGCCAGCTCCTAGGTGACCGGGAATGCTAACTGGGCTGTGGGACTCAGCAGGGCCTCTCTGCAGCTCTGCCATTGTCTTCACTGGGACCTCTACGAACCTTTCGCAGCTGATCTGTAACACAGCACACATGTATATACACATAGATACACGAACAACGCTGTGACAAGTGTCCTGAGATACCTGAGAAATAATATTAGTCGTTAGCATCGGAAGAAAAGAATCTGACGTTGTCAAGGGCCATGTCTGTGAGTGACTTTGTAACCAATAATGACATAGCTTACGAATTTATTGTCAATTTAATAAAACCTGATTTGTCGAAAGACATAATCTTCATCTGAAACATAGCGCTCATGACAGAACAGGTTGTGTGGGTGCACACTGTGCTGGGCGGGTCCTGTGGGCAGGGGTGGGCACTGTGCTGGGCGGGTCCTGTGGGTAGGGGTGGGCACTGTGCTGGGCAGGTCCTGTGGGCAGGGGTGCGCACTGTGCTGGGAGGGTCCTAAGAGCAAGGGTGGGCACTGTGCTGGCCTGGGGAAGGGGTACCAAGGGCAGGAACTGGGCCGTTATCTGATCATGAAACTTGTTTGGTTTTGCTTTTCCTTCTGATCTCAGAAACCCTGCCCTGCCCTCCACCCCATGCAGTACTGAGTGGACCCCTTGTCAAAGAGACAGGAGACCTCTTGGCGGGGATAGCACCATTTATTAAGAAAAAAAATCAGATGAAGACCATAGGGGTTCCCTTGAGGACCCAAGGCCAGGTATCCCAACTGCCATAATCTGGGTCTGCTTACCCCTCAATTGGGCCCTCAGGCTTCCAGGTGGGCAGGGCCTCCTCCCTTTCCCAATCTGAGGCCTCAGCTGCCCCCACCAAGACACTGGTCTTCCTGATTCCTGCTCCCCCACGCCCTGGGCCTTCACCTCCAGAAGAGTGGGGGGTGCGGCCTGGTGTGGTAGGACTTCATTGCTGGGCTCTGCCTAGCAGGTGTGTGTTGGGGGGAAGACACGTCCTCAGACAGCTCCTGAGGGCAGGGCCCTGAGCTGTGTGTGGGTGGTGGTGGGGAATGCAGGTGGAAGTGGGCTGGGTGGGAGGGAAGGTTGCCAAAGACATGGGGTTTCTGGCTAGGTGGGGATGGAGGAAGCTGGGATGTGGCCGGGTGGGGAGTGAGCTGCCTTCTGTTCCCAGCACAGTAGCTCAGGCCACTGCAATGTCCCCTCATTCAGTGTGACAGTGAGGTGCCAGGTGGTAAACTGAGGTTGGCACTCAGAGCAATGAGGACTGTCCATGGGCTGCTAAAATGCACAGCCCAGCTTTACTTTGAAGTGGGGGAGGAGGTGGAGCAGTTTTGAGCCCTACCAGCCTGACTTCAAGTCCCAGTGGCCTTCTGAGGAAAACCTCTTCCAGTCCACCTGCCCT
Source organism: Ondatra zibethicus (assembly GCA_004026605.1). Lineage (NCBI taxonomy): Eukaryota > Metazoa > Chordata > Mammalia > Rodentia > Cricetidae > Ondatra > Ondatra zibethicus. The sequence continues at coordinate 3,766 of PVIU01011300.1, forward strand.
GCCCACCAGCCTTGGGGCTCTGCCCACACACGTAGGGGAGCTGGCGCACCCACCCTCCAGTCCAGCCCAGGGTGGTAGCAGCAAGCGTGGCATTGCCTCAGTCTCTTACAAAAAGTCATAATAATATTAATAATAATATACTCGACATTGTCAGGCTGGGTGCTTCCCAGGAGTCCATGGGAGGCCGGCGGGTGCCTATGAGGGGCAGGGACGTGTGTTGGCCCCTGCTTGGGCACGATGCTGCAGGTCCAGGGGCTGTGGGGGTGGGCCTCCAGGCCGGGCTGAGTGCAGCACCAGATTCTTGATACAGCCTGTGATCCCAGAGGAGAACTTGGCCCTGGTGAGTGTGGCCACATCTGGGCCACCACCTGTGGAAGAGGAGTGTGACTGTGGGTCAGAGAGGCAAGGAGGCCAGACTCTAGCACTGAAGGTTGTCATTCCCTCCCCAGCCTGTCTCGACACCCTGCGGGGTACTCACCAATGTAGACCATATCCTTTGTGTTGACTGCTACATTAGGACCTGGGGACCGGCCGCTGACAATCTCCTCACCGTCCACTTGGATGGAGCCTCTCTGGCCCTCTCTGCAGTGTGACAGGGTCAGGCCCATTGTCCTGAATTCCCATCCTCCACAAATGTCCTCCTCTTGTCATTGAGACTCCCCGTAGGTGGACAAATCTGGCCCCTGCTTACGCTCAGGTCCCTCCTTGCCTACTGGTTACACACAGTCACCTTCTGAGTCCTGTCCTCAGGTTGCCTCTCTTTGAAAAGCCAAGGCTGGGCTCAAACTCAGGATCTTCTTGACTCCACCTCCCAAGTTCCTGGATCACAGGTGTGCACCACCACCCTGGACCCTGATGGAGCTCTGCTTGCCGGCAAGGTGTCCTTCCCACATCACTTTCTCATTCTGTCTCTCAGATCTTCAAGCCTCCTCCTCCTTACCCTCCCCTCTGGAGGGTGAGCTCCTGGTCCCATACCCACCTCTGGTCCCTTCCCCTAGCGCCGAACTGGTTTCTTACCGCAGCGCCGTCACCCGATGCCACTCGCCATCATTGATGGGGTCCTCAGAGACAAGACGGGCCTCTCCACTGCCCAGTTGGTAACTGTAGTATCAGAGACCCACAAAGGTGTGAGTTATGGGGTGGGACAAAAGGTTAAAGGTGCAGATGGCACTAGGGGTGTATGGCTGGGACACTTGGAGCTCCAGCTTCCCGTGGGAGAAGCTAGGGATGGAAGAGGGGGGTAGAGGTGCTAGGATTCACCTGAAGACAAGATGGCCATCTTGCAGTCCAAGGCTAATGAAGTCTTTGCTGCGGCTGGCCTCTCTCACCTGCCAAGGAAACGCAGGGTCTCTAGGGTCCCACAGTGGAGAGATGACCCTGAGGGCTATAGCCTCGACCTTCCTCTTTCTGCGCTTCCCCAACCAGGAGGCCAGTTTCCAGCCCCAGGAATCCCAAGACCTCCAGTTGGTTGTCCACTTACCCCACCCTGCCAGAGCAGGAGGCCATTGGCTGTGCTGGTCCGAACCTCGAATTCGATGGTCTCAGGTGCTTCAGGAAGGCTGTGGGGGAGGGGCATATGGAGGCGGGGCGGGGCAGGAAGCAATGGGTCACGGGAAGCCTGAGTCTCAGACTCCTGTTAACCCTGCTGGACCCAGAGAGTCAACACCACCTGTCTTACCTCCTGGAGAAGATGTTGCCTGGGAGGCCTAGGAAGCCATTGTCGTGAAAGTAGGCTCCATATTGCCCAGGGGCATCTGTGCAAGAGTGGGGGACAGTGAGTGTGCACCTCTGTGCCCATCTCATTTTTACATATCACTGATTATTAATGTGCTTGTGTATATGATGTGTGTGTGTGTGTGTGTGAGAGAGAGAGAGTGTGTGGGCGTGATTGTCACAGTGTGTGTGGAGCTTGGGCAACAACTTTAATGGGTGAGTTCTCTCCTTCCATCAAGGGTTCCAGGATCAAACTCAGGCCATCAGGTTTGCATGGACCCACATTTTTACTTCTTTTTTTTTTAATTAGTTAATTTATTTATTTGAGATGAGGTTTCTCTGTGTAACAGCCCTGGCTGTCTGGAACTCATTCTGTAAACCAGGCTGGCCTCAAACTCACAGAGATCCGCCTGCTTCTGCCTCCCAAGTGCTGTATTTGTGTGTGTGTGTGTGTGTGTGTGTGTGTGTGTGTGTGCACGCATGTGCATATCAGTGCTTGTGGAGGTTAGAGGAAGAGATGGTCAGATCCCCTAGGTCTGGAGTCACAGGCAGTTGGGAGCTCCCTGATGTGGGTGGTGGGAACTGAACTCACGTCTTGGTAGGAGCCTCCAGCCCTCTTAACTGTCTCCAGCCCCACACACATTTACTTTTAAGCATATGGAATTCCAAAGCATGAGCCCTGCACTGTTCAAATGTGGCACACAATAAATGCTTGCTGACTGAAGGATCTGATCTCAGAGTAGTTCAAAGGCCAGCCCAAGGTCACCTTGTTTATGACTTTGTCCTTCTTTGTTCCTGCCTATCTGGGCCCAATGACTCCTCCCATGGCTTGCTTTACTTGAGGACCCAAACTGAGGTATAAATAACTCAAGGAAAAGGGCTGAGAGAGCAAGACCCGTTTGCGTCGCTGACCACAGGGAGTACATACCATTGCCTCCACTGCCTTCAAGGTGCCAGTCAGACTCCGCTACGCCGTACCCAACACCTGTGGGGAAGGGTGGGATCTAGTTGGTGGACACAGATACCCAGTGACTGTGTCTGGCCCCAGAGGAGGGTAGAGACAACTCATAGTAAGTACCTTGTTGGCAGCGTGGACCAGAGAAGCCAGGAGGACAGAGGCAACGGATACCCCGGCAGGTGCCACCATTCAAACAAGGCTCTTGGAGCTGGCAAGGGTTTTCCTCATGCTCACAAAGGTCTCCTATGGGCCAAGGCAAAGGCGGGTGAGCAGGAGCTAGTTACCCTCCAACCCTTGGACTACTGGTCCCACATCCTGTTGTGTCCCGGGCTGGCTCTGGTACCTTTAAAGCCATCTTGACAAAGGCACTGGAACTCATATTCACCCGCAGGCATGCATGTGGCGCCATTGCGGCAGGGCTGGCGCTCGCACGGGGAGCTGTCGTAGCACTGACCCACACCCTGGCTGCCCAGGAAGCTGTAGGTGAGGTCCAATCGCTTGCCATTCACAGACACCTGCGGGCAGAGGAGTGCCAAGGAACTCAGACATGGGTGTGTCAGCAGAGTGAGCCTGTGCTAGAAAACATCTGGGAAGTTGGGCGTGCAAAGTAGCATAGGACTCTGAGTGTTGAAGGGAGGCCTTGAAGCTGAGTCTACATAGCCAGTTCCCAACATGACTTTAAATAGTAGTGGCTACTATTATCCCTATTTTGAAGAAATCGACTCAGCCCAGTACTCCCAGGGCCCTGTGAGTGGTAAGTGGTCCCACAGTGAACCCTTCCTTCCCTCTGTTCCTCTGGGGGCCACTCCTCACCTCGCCCACACAGCCACGGAAGTGAGCACTCATATTGGTGGCTGGGGACAGCTGTATTGAGGGCTCCACGCCCCCCAGGTAGAGCAGCGTGTGCAGGTTGAGACCCTGGCTCTTTCCTGGTGAGGAGCGCAGCACCGGGCGTCCTCCATCCACCCGTAGGCTGCCATCTTTGTTGAGGCGCTCTGCAGACACTCGGTGCCAGCGTCCCAGGGCCAGTGGCTCATGGCTCCGCAGAACAGCCAGACCTGATGAGACCATAGGTGGCATTGGATATTGGAGGGACCCTGACACTCCCTCACTCTAGGATGTGATTAATGGGACACTTCTCATATATTTGCCAAATATATGATGATGAGTTTGTGCTTTAGGAGGGGCTTTTTTTTTTTTGAGACGGTTTCTCTGTAGCTATGGAGCCTGTCCTATAGACCATGCTGGACTCGAACTCACAGAGATCCACCTGCCTCTGCCTCCCGAGTGTTGGGATTAAAGGTGTGCACCACCACCACTTAGGGGTGGCCTTTAAGTCACAGAGAAGCGTGCAGGAACAGACCTCAGAAGGTCTGGCTCCTGTCTTACCCCATCTTGCCTCTTGGCAACATGGTGACCCAAAGACAGTGCAAAGCCTGGCACCCAGGCTCATCCACATGAGGCACTCAGTGCTTACCTGACCCTAACTCATAGCGGAACTCCAGGTGGCCACCAACCATTGCTAGGGACACAAAGTCTTCCACAGGCCCACTCTTGCCACCACTGAACAGCAAGAGCCCATCAGGTGCCAGTGGCTTGAACTCCACATCCAGGCGTAGCTCATGGTGAGTATTGGTGAGAGCCGGTAGTACCAGGTAGGAGCCAGTGCCAGACATAGATGGGGTAGTCACCGTCACACCTATAGCAGCGATAGCTTAGCTAGGAGCAGTAGCAATAGCAGAATCCTGGGCAGGAGCCCTCCCCTCTCCTATCCCCTACCAGAGGCTCAGGACCAGCCCTGCCCATCAGGCTGAAGATTTCTGGGAAGACAGAAGTCCTCTCGGAGAATCCCAGGTAAGGGACTCAGGTTAGACAGGAGTGTAGCCAGCTGGTGTTAACATCTTCTTGCTTTAGATTAATTTTACTCCTCACAGGACTTGTGATGGCCCCAGTGTGCCTTATATAATGTCCACAGCCATCATAGCAAATACTCACCTTCCTCACACCTCATCCCTGAGCGGCCCAGGTGGCAGCGACAGGTGTAGCCTCGACCATCTGGCCGGTTCACACAGGTGGCGTCGGGCCCACAGGCCTCTGGAGACATAGTGAAGGGACAGGGAGATAACTCAGCAGGGGAGATTCTTGTGCCTAAACTCTGCCTCCCATACCCCTGGGGACCTTGTCAGCCTGGGAAGACTGTCCAGGTCCAAAGTGGGGGCATAGTCATAGGAAGGACACTGTCAGAGAGGACCTGCAGGGACAGCTGTGGCATTAAGTGACTGTACCTGTGTTTGTTTTTGCTTTTAGGCAGTTTTGCTTTGTAGCCCTGGCTAGCCTGGAACTTACTATGTAGTTCAGTCTGGCTTTGAACTGGTACATGATCTTCCTGCCTGTGCCTCCTGAGTGCTGGGGTTATAGGTAAGTGCTACCATCCAGTATGCTTTTTGGTTTTTTAGATTTGTTTTCATTTATTTGTTTGTTTATTTATTTATTTTCCAAGACAGGGTTTCTCTGTAGCTTTGGAGCCTGTCCTGGCACGTGATCTGTAGACCAGGCTGACCTTGAACTTAGAGATTCATCTGTCTCTGCCTCCCCAGTGCTGGGATTAAAGGTGTGAGCCACCACCGCCCAACTTTGTTTGCTTTTTGAAACAGGGTCTCATGTAGTCCTGGTTGGCCTCAAACTCACTATGAATCTGATGACCTTGAACTTCTCACCCTCCTGCTTCCATATTCCAAGTGCTGGGACTACAGATGCACACAGTACACCTAGTTTATTAGGTACTGGAGATCTCCATGGTACAGGGCCTTGGGGGTGCAAACATTAGGCAAATACTCTAACTACTGACTTAAATCCCCAGCCCTGTTTATGGTTTCTTTGAGACAGGGTCTCTCACTTTGTCATCCAGGATTGCCGGGAGCTCACAGTAATCCTCTTGCCTCAGTCACCCATATCCTGGGATTATAGATGTGTGCCACCATGCCCAGATTGCAATGGCAAGACTGGGGTGGGGTCAGGGCTGTAGCTAGGTGGCAGAGCACTTGTCTAGCATGCGCAAGGCCTTGGGTTCAATCACAGTACATACATACACACACAAGACTGTGCCTAGGTAAGAGTGCAGGGTATGGGTGCCTGGCTCAGGTAATGGAGAGGCAGCAGAAGCCTAGATGGTAGTGTCTGGGCTACTGAGAGAGATTAGTTACCATCATGGGAGGGCTCTTAAGATCTTGAGGAGGCGGAGGAATGGAGAGCTGGAGTGGGGTACTCACCTGGGTGGCAGTGCAGGGCTTGTGAATGCTCACAGCGGCTGCCAGTGAAGCCAGCAGGGCAGACACACCTGTAGCTGCTGCTCTCTGAATCATGGCACTGGCCCCCATTCTGCAAAGCAGTAACAGACATCAAGCCAAGGAGATCACAATCCTCCCCCTCCCTCTCCCTCTCCCCCCACAGGGGCAAGCCATGGCTCAGGGCAGCAGGGGAGTGTTATAGGAAGAACCACCTGGCAGGGTCGGTCCTGGCAAGTAGGGCAGTGGGAGATGCCATGTGTTGTGAGGTTGAGGTCATGGAAGATGATCTCCTCGCCTTGGATGCGCAGCTCACGTACACAGCCTGGAACGGGAGGCAGGATTGGGGAAGGCAGGGTGAACATATGGAGGGACGGGAAGCCAGTCAGCTGCAGTTCATATCTACTATGTTCCCTTTAGCTCGGGCGGCTCTATAACCATCCGGGAAAGTTTAGCTAGGGAGGTGGGGAGAAGGAAAGCTCACCTACAAAGCCACTGCTCAGCCCAGCCTTCGGGATGGCACCATAGTCGGGATAGCCACCCAGATACAGCTCCTCATTCAGGTCTAAGCCTTGGAACTTGCCCTGCGGAGGTGGGTAAGTCAGGTCCAGCTATTGGGGTAGGTAAAGGCTGGGAACTGGAAACAGGGGACAGGCTGGTTCTCACCTGGGAGGTTCCGTTGACAGGGGCCAAATTGCCCACAATCAGGGATCCATGAGTGAGGCTTCGGAGCAGGGTCACAGTGTGGAACTGGCCTAGGGCCAGCGGTGTGGGATGGCGAATAGTGGCCATGCCAGAGCCTGCATCAAATCTGCTCCGTAGGGTGGGGCAGGGGCAAGAGAGAGGTTTGTAAACAGGGCCTCAGACAAGCCCAAGCTAGGCTTGTCTGAGGGGGAAGAACAACCTTCCCCGTGGTCCTGGCTTTGAAGTTCCTATCTTTGATTTGTTTTTCCCTTCATCACCAGACCCAGGCTATCCCCACCTCTTGTGAAAGTTTTCTCCTTTGCAACCTTTCCGTGGGAGCATCCCCAGAGCAGACTCAGGCTGGGAGAATTCTCTGCTCTGAGGCCCTGCAGACCAGTCCCCGGCTTCACTGCATTTCCTGCTGAGATGACCTTGCTTTTCTTTATTACTGTTTGGCTTCCCCCAGCTAGAGTAGACGTTGCTATAGGGAACAACCCAGCTTGTTCTCTTCATACCTGTAACAGCACCTGACACATGGCAAGAGTCAAGCAAGTAATTATTGGATAGATAAATGATTTGTTAGAGGATGAGTGAAAAGATGGATGAATTGATAGATCCATGGCTGACTAGATGGATGGATGGATGAGTAGATGAACAGGTGAGGAGAATGAATGGATGAAGATGGATGGGTAGGTGGACAAATGGGATAGAGATGGATGATGGATGGATGGGTGGGTGGATGAATAGATGTATCAATGGATAGATGGATGGATGGAGGGATGAGTAAATGGTCAGGTAAATGGATGGATGGATGGATGGATAAACTGATGGATGGATGGGTGGGTGGATGAATGAGTGAATGGATGGGGTGGATGATGGATGAAAGGAGTGGATAGATGAAGGAATGAATGAATAAATACACGGATGAGTGGATGAATCCTGCCTACAGTAGAAGATCCATCCTCTGCCTGCTCAGGATAAGGTGCCTCATACTGTAGACTGACTAACCATCAAGGATAACAGCCGTAACTACTCTTTCTACAGATTCACCATAGTATAACTCAGCCTGATGCAGAATATGTCCAACTAAAACCTGTGTCCAGTCCCCAGTCCATCCCTCCTAGAAGACAGAGGGAAAGATCTTACCGGAACTCGGGCCTTCCACCCACAAGGCCAAAGGAGATGAAATCAGGCTGCCTGTTGGCCAGGTTGGTGGGACTCCCTGGGATCCGCTTCTGCCCATTGTACAGCAGCATCCCTGGAGGGCATAGGAGTGTGAGCAGCCTCCCCTCTGGTCACCAGCCCTCTGTCATGCTCACCTAAGTTCTTGGGCCAGTGGTTTTCAACCTTGCTAATGCTGTAACCCCTTAATACAGTTCATGTTGTGATGACCCCCAACCATAACGATTTTTTTGTTGCTACTTCATAACTGTAATTTGGCTACTGGATCATAATCTAAATATCTGATTGCAGAAGACCTCAGACAATCCCTGTGAAAGGATTGTTCAATTGTGGGTCAAAGGGGCTGTGACCCACAGATTAAGAACCGCTGTCTTGAGCTGTTCTGCTCTATGATCCCTCACTCTAGAATGTGGCCAGGAACCTCACCATCATAGGTTCAGTGACCTGAGGAGAAGGAACCTTGCTAAGAGCTCTGAGATAGGACCTGACTTGCTGGGCGTGCATCTTTAGGGTATGTCTGAAGGAGGACAGGGAGGCAGAAACTCACCTGAGTAGAGAAGAAGGCCTGGGCAGCGAAAGTGAGAGACCAGCAGGATGAGAGAATGAGGAGAGAGAGAGAGGGGTTCATCAGATAAAAAAGACCATTGAGCAGGACAGGAAGATGGGCCAGGAGGGCTGGGCACCAAGGCAGCCATGCAATAGGACCAGGTAGAGGCCAGAATGTCACAGAGGAGAGACTAAAAAGCAAGGGGGCAAGAGAAACCCAGTGGACTCTGGACAGAAAAGGCTCCTCCTGTCAGGATTCCTACTGTGATGACAAATCCAAGAGACAGGTCCCCACCCCACCCCAGGCCAGCCTCCAGACCCACTAGGTGCCGGTTTACCATCTGCAGAGTCTGGCCGGAAGGTTATCTTGATTTCAAACTTCCGGTAGGCATCTTTGATGGTGGGAAGTGGCAGGAAGGAGTAGGGTGTCTGGGTGAAGTAGGGTACCACTCGCTCTGCAGAGAGAAGGCTGTCAGAGAGACACCCGTGGGCGAGTTAGCACATACTGCCAATTAGGGCTGAAGTTGTCCTACCTGGCACCTGCAGATAGGCGAAGGCTTTGACCTTGCCCTGCCGGTTGGTGGCAGTGCACACATAGGTGCCGGCGTCCTGGGGGCGGACTGAGGGCAGCATCAGCATGTTGTTCTCCAAGCGGCTGTTGGGTGGCAGGTCACCATCCACCTACAAACATTGACACTGAAGGCCCGGCCTTGGCTCATGCCCCCTACTCTGCTCCAGGTAGATGCCCATCTTCAAATTGGGCATTCATTTTTTAAAATATTTATTTATTTATTTATTTATTTATTTATTTATTTATTATGTACACAATATTCTGTCTGCGTGTATGTCTGCCGGCCAGAAGAGGGCACCAGACCTCATTACAGATGGTTGTGAGCCACCATGTGGTTGCTGAGAATTGAACTCAGGACCTTTGGAAGAGCAGGCAATGCTCTTAACCACTGAGCCATCTCTCCAGCCCCGGGCATTCATTCTTGACCAGGTCCTGTGGTACTGAGCTGGCTCAGAGCCAGTCCTAGCCAGGAGGAATGTCAGCTGGCACTTGCCCAACATTTACCTTGCTCCAGGTGATGGCAGGAGTTGGGTACCCTGAGGCCATGCACGGGAAGACTGCCGCAGAGCCAGCAGGTACTCGGACCTCTGGAGGCGTTGAGATCTGAGGCAAGGCTGAGGGGACAGACAAACGTCACCCGTGTGATGGTATCCGCCAACTTTGTGCTAACTTATGCTTTCTAGACTTTATTTTACTCTGGGAGAGAGGCACTGCACCCACTGTACGAACCGGGGGACTATGGCTCTTCATTCCTGGTTGGATGGAGGGGACCAGGCTGGCTGATATCACTTCCTGCCTGAACGGACATCTGTACAGTGCAGGGGTGGGGTAGGTGGGTAGGGGGAGGGAAACTGATGGGACCTGAGAAGGGGGCACTAGGGCAGCGTATATGAGTAGCTGTGAAGTAAGTCTCAGAGTTTGGAGTAAAAAAAGTAGTTTGTGTCTCTACTGTGTTTCTACAGGGTTTTACTTCCATGGTGTCTTTTTATTTATTTATTTAAAAATCACATTTATTTATTTGTGCATTTACATTTGTGTGTACGTGTACACATGCCTTGTATGTGTGTGGAGGTCTCAGAGGACAACTTGCAAGAATCGTTTCTCCTCTTCTACCACGTATGTCCTGGAGCTTGGCAGCAAGTGCCTTTACCCCCTCTCTACCCCCCTTGTAAAAAAAAAAAAAAAAGGCGGGGTCTCTTTTAGCCCAGGCTGGTCTCTTCCCATTCTATGTAGCATAGGGTGGGCTTAAACCTATAATCCCCCTTGCCTCTACCTTGGAGTTGCTGGATTATAGGTGTATGTTTATTTATTTATTTTGAGATGGTGTCTTACTATGTAGCCCAGGCATGCCTCAAACCCAAGATCTTTCTTCCCCAGTCTCCTGAGTGCTGAAATGGCAAGAAACTGTCACTACTCTCCCTTTAACATTGTCTGTTTCTTTAAAGTCTCCCGTCAGACTGGGAAGGGGGTCTCCTCCATCAGACTAGGATATGAGGTCTCCCCATCAGAGTAAGGGTTACTTCTCCTCCTCCTCCTTTTCCTGGAGACAGGGTCTCATGTATCCCCAGTTGGCCTGGAACTTGTTATGTAGACCAGGCTGGCCTCAAACTCAGAGACTGGCTTGCCTCTGCCTCTAAAGCCAGCAAGCCCAGAAATCCACCTGTCTCTACCTCTCCAGAGTCCTGGAATTAAAGGCATGTGCCACCACACCAGGCCTACTCTTTCTTCTTGATAGCCCTTAGCACGCAGCTTGCTCAGACAAACACTCACATCCATTCATTTGCTGAAAAAGCTATCCCTTAAATATAGACACTAGGAGATCCCCGGGATAGCACAGAAGGAGCGATGTAGCAGGATGGAGCTGGCAGCCCCTCAAGGTCCTGTCCCTCCCATGTCCCTTCCCTAGTCCCTAGTGGTCTCTACCTTGTACGAGCAGCAGCACGTGAGACTGGGTGGTACCAGCAGCATTGGTGGCCGTACAGCGGTACTGTCCTGCGTCAGCCAGATCCACATGGGCAATCTTGATGACACTTCCGCTTTGCACAATGCCAGGCCTTAGGTGTCCTCCAACTTTGCTCCAAGTTACCTGAGGCTTAGGGTCACCCAGTGCCAAGCACTCAAACTCCACAGAGTGGCCGACTACCACGGAGTGCACAGAGGTGCGGACATTGATGAGCACAGAAGGCAAGGCTGGAGGAGAGGCAGGGTGGTAAGCCAGGCTGGGGGAGGCCAAGGTTAGGGGACGGACAGGGTGATGAGCCAGGCCACATGAGGTCAAGTCTGGGAGAAGGACATCTTGGAGCACTAGGCACTCAGCCAGCTCCTGGCTTGCTTTTCGTGTGGCCACTCACACATCCAATTGTTAAGCTTCTATTTGTTCATGCACTCAAGAAGCTTCTAATTCAGTCTATACTGCTCTGCCGAGCACCCACTCATACGCCCACCTCCCCTCTTCGCTTCCTCGCAAGACTTGTCATGACCATGACACCGTGCAAGGTGCATGCAAGGAAAAGAGAATAATTCTCTATCATGTCCATTTACAGAGCTTCCTGGTGAGCAGGGGCAGATCCCACCACTACCCCTTTCTTATCTCTGGCCCTGCTCTTAGCAGAGGCCTGACGCCACCTCCTACCTTGAACAATTAGCTGGGCACTGGCCTGGGCTTGTCCCCAAGGCCCATGGGCCTGACAAACATACGTCCCTTGGCAGCTCTGGTCTAAGTTCTGGATTCTGAGAAGAAAGATGGGTGATGTCATTAAGTAGAGCCACGGAAAATGTTTGCAGTTGTGCGAGTTAAAACAGACAGGCCGCAGGGCTGGGGAGATGACTCGAAACCAGGTGACCTGTGTTTAATCCCTGGGTCCTACATGGTAGAAGAGGAGAACCCAGGGCCAGTGCCAGTGACCAGAATGTAGGTGAGCAAGGTAGTGCACCACACCATCTCATGTCTGTCTGTCTGTCTGTCTATCTATCTACCTACCTACCTATCATCAATATATCTATCATCTACCTACCTATTATCTATCATCCATCTACCCTATCATCTATCTATCTGTCTATCTGTCTATCTATCTATCTATCTATCTATCTATCTATCTAATCTATTTATCTATCATCTACCTATCTACCTACCTATCTATCCATCCATCCATCATCTGTCTGTCTGTCTATCTATCTATCTATCTATCATCCACCCATCATCTGTCTACCTATCTATTATCTATCTATCTATCTATCTATCTATCTATCTATCTATCTATCTATCTATCTTCCATCCATCATCTGTCTACCTATCTGTGGTATTAGGGATTGAGCTTTAGGCCTCACACATACCAGGCCAGTGCTCTACCAATGAGCTACATCCTCATTTGATTTCCACCTTATTTGGAGACATGCTCTCAACTAAGTGGTCTAGGCTGCCCTAACTCACCCTGTAGCCCCTTCAGCCTCCCTATTACAAGTCTGTGCCATGAATCTTGGCTACCACATCCACCTCAGACACAGATTCTTGCTCTAAGACTCTATGTCACACTGACTTGAAGTCTCACAGCAACTGAACTACAGATCTCTGGCCCCATTTTCTTGCTTTTAATAATAGTAGGAGTTTTAATAAACTCAGAGTTGGGCACAGTGGCTCCCATCTGTAATTCCAGTACTTGAGAGGCTGAGGCAGGAGGAGGCCAATCTGATTTACATAGTGAATTTCAGGCCAGCCTGAACTACAGAGTGAGACCTGGTCTCAGAAATACCAAAATACCAAAACCAAATAATACCAAAAAAACCCAAACTAGACCAGAATAGAAGGAACACAGCCCACTGTTAGCAGATGGCCTTCCAGGTGCCAAGAAAGCACTAAGTATTTTAGAGAGAACAGTACTTCAATTTCCCTACTTATTGACCATTGTAAGAACTAAGATTCAGAGAGGACATTGCTCTGTGGTGGGCTCCATAGGCAGGTAAAGTGACTCAGTCCCACTGAGCCTTAGGCTGGGAGGTACCTGAGTCCAGTCCACACCCACCACCGCTCACCGGAGGACTCCATCCTGCACACTGTGTCCAGAAGGCAGCTGACCTCCCTCCTTGAGCCATCGAAGGTGGGTGCCCCGCTCATTGGGCACAGCACAGTGGAACTCAACGCTGGCACCGATGTTTTTAGTCTCTAGCTGAGGAGTGACTTGTACAGTGTGTACGGATCCTACTGGGATGGAAGTGTCAGGGAGATCGCCAGAAGGACCTGTGGAGACATGTGAGATTGACTGACTGACTGACTGATTGATGAATGGATTACAACAGGGTCTCATGTAGCATAGGCTGGCTTCAGACTCGCTGTGTAGCTAAGGATGACATTGAACTTTGTGTTTTCCTGCCTGAATGCTGGGATTACAAGCATGTGTCACCACATCTAGTTTATATGGTGCTGGCGATTGAACCCAGGACTCGGTGCATGTTACACAAGCATGAGCCATACCCCCCAGCCTAAGTGCATGTGGTTTTCTGTATAGGGTTTTGAGATGAGGTCTCTCATCTGTGGTCCAGATTAGTACTGAGCTCCTAGGCTCCAGGGCTCCCTCAGCTGGGAATCTTGATGAGCTTAGACTAAGGTCCACAGCATCACAGAGGACACCTAAGGTTCTTTTCTGTACATGTATGCTTCATATCCCTGACACGCCTGGGTACCAGGATACGTTCATCTCAACATTCAAGGGACGTTCTTCAGATGGCCTCTCCAGCCAGACAACAAAGTCCTTTCCACACAGATTCATTCACCTGATTGTTCTCACAGTCAATTGTTCGATGACATAAGGGCTAGTATGTGGCTGGGCTATGCCTCTCAGAGTCTGGGCCCTTGGATGTGGAAGGTGGCCTAAGACATGAATGGCTGGGAGAGAGACACTTTTTTTTCTCTTTACATATGAGGAACACTGAGGTTCAACATGAGATAACATAGCTAAAGTTATCTCTGAGGCCACAGTCCAGACTCTTGACCAGTAAGTTAGGCTCTCTGCTGCTTCTAGACTTTTGTGTCCAAAGACTTGGGTGGCTCTGTAGTAGCCCACAGGGACGTTAGCGTCTTCATAATTACACTGGGGTCCTGGGCCTGTATGAGATGGCCCTGTCACTTATTCGCTGCTGTTTCAGTCAAAGGTTTACTTTTTCTGAGCTTGTGGTGGACAAGCTCAGGGCTTCTGGGACAATAGGGTGCAGGCCTTGCACTGAGTGTCCTTCCTGTCTGGCCCGCAAGGTCCATTTCCTAGCAAGTACAAAGCAGGGAAGAAAGTGACCTGAATGCTAGGGAGCTGAGAACAGTAATGGGGGGAAGGTCTTCCTGGACAAGGAGGCTACCTCAGGTCTTAGAACAGGACACTGAAGATGGGTAGCAGCTGGAGGCCTTTGTATCCCAAGTGGACATGCTGGTCCAGAAAAGGCCTGCAGGGAAGCTGACCCCTGGCTTCCCACTGACACTCCAGTTGCTTACCTTGGACCAACACTTGGGCAAAGGCCTCAGCCGAGCCCACCTTGTTGGAGACCTGGCAGCGGTAGCGACCAGAGTCTGCAGGGCTCGTGGGCTCCAAGCGCAGAAGCCCATTTCTGGCAACAGCCCTTTCAGGGAGGATGCCGTCCACGCGGCTCCACTGGAAGGTGAGTGGGGGTGTGCCGTGAGCCAGGCACTGCAGCTGAACCGGCTTCCCTGGCTGCACCGAGGTATGCTCTGGAATTATGGTGGCATATGGAGGACCTGAGGGACACACAGAGAGATCAGGTGGAACAGAGCAGAGCTCGGAATCACAGCCGGTAGCTGGATCCAGATAGTGTAGTCAAGCCCCTGGGGCCCATGAGGAGGCATGGGTGGCCGCCAGAACAGGCTTTGGAGTCCTCTAGATGGATAGGGATCCTGGGATTCTGCCCAAAGAGGAGCTTGGCAGGGGAACATAGAGCCCCATTCACCATAGACAGAAGTCAGGAGAAGGTATGGAAGACTTACTCTCCACGTGCAGGACAACAGTGGCTTCAGCATGCCCAGCAGTGTTGGTGGCATTACAGATATACTGGCCAGAGTCCTGCTGGGCCACCCGGGGAATGACCAGAGTGTTGCCTTCTACCCGGTGCTGCCAGGGCAGTGGGGAGCGCAGCTTGGACCAGTGGATGGTGGGCGGGGGGTTGCCTATGGGGTTGAAGATGGCGTTGGTCACTAGATTGTTCCAGGGACCAATCAAGTGTGGGGTGACTGGCTAAGTGGATGCTTCTGAGTCATCATCATGGGGGAATTCAAACCCCAGGGCCGGACAGCTCGGCCTTTCTGTGGGTCCCCACCACACCTGTGGCTGAGCAGTGTAGAGTGGCGGTATGTCCAGCCTCCAAGGTCAGCTCAGCTTCTTCAACTTGGACCTGGGGGGCACCTGGGGCCACAGTGCCAGTGTCCACGATCACCTCCACCTGCTTCTGTGCTGTGCCGAGGGCATTCTGGGCTAGACACACATAGGTGCCTGCATCTGATGGCTTAGCTGATGAAATCTAGAAGAAAACAATCTGGTTTTGGGGTGCCCCGCAGAGAACATTGATATTGATCCCTTCCTCTGCATTTTGATTATTGCTTTTGTTTTCTGAGCTAGGGTCTCACGTAGCCCAGGCTAGCCTCAAACTCTATGCTTGGTGGTGATCTTGACCTCCTGATCCTCTTGCCTCCACACCCTGATGCTTCAAGTACAGGCACATGTCACCATGATTTGCTTATGTGGTTCTGGGAATCGAAGTCAGGATTTGGTGCATGATAGACAAACAGCTGAGCTATATCCCCAGATGTCTCCCTTTGTCTTTAGCTCCTCTGTGTGCTGCTGGAAGGCTCACCTTCACAACTTCCCACGAGACCACCCATTGCTTAGCTACCAACCTACCCATCGTCCAACTACCCATCCACCCAGGCTTCTGAGCCATTCCTTCTTCCTTTCCTTCTCTCTTCTCCCATCTTACCATCTACCCATCAACCTCTTCTTCTCTGTCCACCTACTTAAGCCCCCTCTAGGCACCTGCTCCAGTCAGCTATTATGAAGGACCTCAGACCCAGACATGGAGCAGGCCCAACCTCACCTTCAGCATCGCGTGGCTATTCATGAGCCCAAACATCCGCGGCTCCAGTTTGACAGGGGTGCCGAGTCGGGTCCAATGGGGGGAGGAGCGGGGCTCCCCAGCACTGATGCACTCCAGGGTGATGTCTTTACCCATTTTCACATGCACAGGGCCCTCGGGGAGCACAGACACTGTAGGAGACCCTGAGGGAGGCATGGCATGCAGAGCTTTGGGTTATATAAGAGTCACAGTCCACAGTTGAATATATTCTTCTGTGGAAACTGACTTAGGTGTAGGCAGTGTGGGGCAGGTTTTAAACCTGTAAAAGCTGGACTGGCAAAAGGGGAAGAGCCATGGGTTGTGTCTCTCACCATGCACACTGAGATTGACGACACTCTGGGCCACACCATAGGCATTGGATGCCACACAGCGATAGGCTCCATGGTTGCTGGGCCGGGTGCCCACGATGGTAATGATGGAGCCATTGGGGCTGATGTGCACATTGTCTGCGGGGTTGCATTGGGAAAGGGTGATGGTTAGTGTTAGCTATCTCTCGACAGATCTAGAACCACCTAGGAGATAGGCCTGGGAGGGATTATCTAGACAGGCTAACTGGTATGGGAAGACACGTGCTATCTGTGGAGAAAGCTATTCCCTGGGCAGGGAATTCTGGACTGTATAAAAAGAGAGAGTGAAGGTGGGGGGGGTAGTGCGCATGCCTTTAATTCCTATACTCAGAGGGCAGAGGCAGGCAGATATCTGTGAGTTCAAAGTTAGCCTGGTCTACAGAGCTAGTTCCAGGACAGCTAGGGCCGTTACACAGAGAAACCCTGTCTCAAAAAAACAAAATAAATGTAGAGGGAGAGCGAGAGCGAGAGAGAGAGAGAGAGAGAGAGAGAGAGAGCGCTAAATAGTGGCCTTCATTCATCCCTCCCTACTTCCTGATTGTGGATGTGCTGTGACCAGCTGCTTCGACTTCCCTGCCTTGACGGAGCAAGCTGTGGCCTGAAATAATCCCTATTTTCCCTGGAGTTGCTTTCATCAGGGTATTTTATCATATCAACATGAAGGAAGGGAAGGCCAG
This sequence comes from Ondatra zibethicus, assembly GCA_004026605.1. Lineage (NCBI taxonomy): Eukaryota > Metazoa > Chordata > Mammalia > Rodentia > Cricetidae > Ondatra > Ondatra zibethicus. The sequence continues at coordinate 20,853 of PVIU01011300.1, forward strand.
GGAGGGATAGCCTACTGTTGATCCTTTGTACCTGGGCAGAGGACCCGAAGTCACAGATGGCTGTAAGTGGGAGCCCTTGGAGTCTCTGGGGTCACGCTCCATCACCACATGAATGGGTTCAAGCCTCACTCAGAGCCACTCAAGAACATGGTATGGACCCAGCTTTCCACCCTGAGCTTCGCACCGGATGGCCCTCCCTGCTGCCTCCAGCTCAGGCAGCTAGCCCCTCACCCTCCAGCTCCTGGTTCCGGGTCTTCCACTCCAGGTTGATGGGTGTTGCTCCTTCATGGATAAGGCACTTGAAACTGGCATCTTGGCCCTGTTGCACTGTACTGCTGGGTGGCTCAATGGAGATGACAGGACTCCTGAGGCCTGGATGGAGTCCAAGGGTCAGATTCTAGGCTCAGTTGGGTGGGTTGGCTCCACTCAGGTACCAGGTCCTGCCTGCCCCCCCCCCCTATTCCAGGCATTCGCCATACTCACGATAGGAAGACCCTGCACTGGGCAGCACTGTGATTGTGAAGGAAGCTTCATGCTCAGGGCGGGAGCTACCAGCTACTTGGCACACGTACTTGCCAGAGTCAGCAGGGGAGATATGGTGGAGTCTCAGTAGGGAGCCATGAGTCTGCCAGAAGGGGAAGAGAAGGAAGCCATCAAGGGTTCTGGAGATGAGGTAAGTTTTGAAGTGAGGCTTAGGAGCTAGCCCTGCAGCCGTGGGTTAAGGAGCTTCCTGCATGGAAGTCCAATCCATTCTCTTTACTGAGAGGGAAAAGGGTTCAAATGCTAGCTGTGAAGCAATGTTAGGAAGGAAGCCTTTCAGTCAATGGTCTCTTGCTCTGGGGCACTCTTCCCCAATGGGTACCTCTTTCCCATGATCCCATGGATGCTGGAGTCCGCATGAGGCTTACTTAGGTGCAGAGGAAACTATAGGAGGAGACCTTGCCTACCCTGGGCTTCTCCCCAACATGACCAAATACCTGGTGTCGTGCAGGGAGGCTGCCCCCTTGTTTGTGCCATGTGACCTGGGCATGGGCTTGCCCTGGTACCACACAGTTCAGATCCAGAGTTTGTCCTTCAGTCACATGGGAGGAGGAGGACTCTATATAGACAGGTTGGGCCAGTCCTGGGGCTGCAGGAACAGAGATGGGGAACAGTCAAGGCTCCTGGGGTGAGGGCAAGGACCTAACTGTGGTGATCTTCTTCGAGGTGACATGGATAAGCCATCTCAACCAAGGAGGTCTCCCTCCCCTGGGTCTGAGGTGTCTTGCTGAGAACTGGGTTCGCACCGATTGAGGGTGTCTGAAAGACTAATGACCCAGACACAGATCATGGGAGCTTTGCCCTAGGTAGGCTTGATCCTCAGCCATAGGAAGTCAATGCCCCCAAAACAATGCCATGCTATGCTGACAACTGTCTGTAATTTCAGAATTTGAGACAGAGAGGAGTGAGTGCAATGAGTTTGAGGAGAGTCTGGGCTACAAAGTGAGACCTTGTCCCACCCACCCCCCCCTCTGCAAAAAAAAAAAACACAAAAAAACCCAAAACAATAACAATCACAAAACCTACCAAAATAAAAGCTCTATGCGAAATAAAAACAAGGTCAGGAGAACGCTACCCCCAACCTCACCCATGGCTCCATGTCACTCACCAGGGATGGGGCTGGGGTTAGAGGCCTCGATGGTGACCAGGACAGAAGCCTCCAGGGTACCTGAGCTGCCAGTTACCCGGCATGAGTACTCGCCAGAGTCAGCTGGGGATACACGGTTCAGCCTCAGTATGTGGCCATGGACCTGCATAGAGGGGAGAGGGTGGGAAGGGCTGGGAAGCCTCCAGGTGCCCCACTCTGGGCCACATAAAACTCTGCCTCTTATGCAATAGACAGAGTTTAGGAAGTAGGGTTTTGAGGAAGTGGTGTCCTCTCTTATTTCAAGGTGCTGGGTACTGTTGGTGACCCTGTGGTGCCCAGTCTGTTTGCAAACGCTGGCTGTACAATGCTCCCCTATCTATCACTGATGGCTAGGGCCACCCTCCCTTCAGGGATGGGCTTAGGAAATGAGAGTTGGGGCTGAGGAAGAGGGGCACATGCTGTTCTTCCAGGCTCTGTACCTGGTGCCCAGCGGGCAGACTGCCTCCACGTTTGTGCCATGTGACCTGGGCATGGGCCTGCCCAGGAACCACACAGTTTAGATCCAGGGTCTGCCCCTCAGCCACTCGGGAGGAAGAGGTCTCGATGCGGATGGACGGGACTCCACCTGGGCCAGGGCACAGCTAGTGGTCAGTGGCTAAGGCGGCTCAGCCTCTCCCGAGGTGCCCTACTGTGCAGACTGGATCTGAAGGGAGGGTTGGCTTCTTTCCCTTTCCAGGCCACTCAAGACTTGGAGGGTAGAACTCCCTGAGGATGGGGTTCCTTCTTTCTCCTAGCCCCACCCCCAGAGTCTCTATGCCAGGTTCCTCCACAGAGTCATCGATATTTCCCAGTCTCCAGTAGGTGGTAGCTAAGAACTCAGACCTTGGGGCCACACTTAGTGTGTGATCTTTGGGAAGCTACCTCTGTGCCTCCATTTCCCCAACTGTAAAATGGAGAGCAATCATCCCGCCTCAGGGCTAACAGGATGAAAAACGATTACCATGAAGATCATGAGGATTGGCATCTAGGCAACGCACATCACATCTGATCAGTTTCCACCATGCCTGGCTCCCCCCCCCCCCACTGTCGGTTCCTGTGTTTTCCTTTAATTGAATCACTTTTAAAACATTTAAGTCCTTAGCCTCACTCTAGTAATAACTATCACGAACTGCAACAGGTCTGAGGCGCCACGGTTGTTGGTATACCACTACAACTAGCAGATGCTGCACTCATTAAGATATATTTCAAATGACCTCTAACACCCGGCAAGACATGCCCAGGCTTTGGGAACTCACTAAATGGCCTGTACATTGAGATAGTAGAGGATTAAAAACCCACTATTCTTTTCCCATGGAGGACAGCAATGTGAAGAGGCAAAGTTCTTTGTGTGACATTTCCAGATCTCTCCAGGTGGGGACACTGGAACCCAAGTACACTGATATCACACTTGAAAGTTCTCAAGCCCGTGAGAGAGAAAGGACCCATACCATATGACCCGGCCCTCTGGTGTGGGACAATGAGGGAGGGCAAGAGAAAGGAGGCAGAAGTCTGGGGCCAGATGCCTGTGGTGTCCAGGTCTCATAGAACCTTTCTTTTGCCCAACTCAGCTGCTGTTCTCCCTCGTCTCTTTTTCCAGGCCCATACTGGGATCCTCACCAGGAATATGGCTGTTAGAGGTAGATGCTGTAATGGAGACCAGGACTGAAGCCTCTAGAGGGCCAGAGCTGCCCAGAACTCTGCACACATACTCGCCGGAGTCAGGTGGGGACACCCGGTGCAGCCTCAGCCTTGAGCCGTGGGTCTGGTGAGGGACGGGGCAAACAGAGGAGCAGGGGTAAGATGTCAACCAGGAGGCCTGGAAGGTTGGGAGTCAGGGCCCAGCCTCCAATCCAGGTGTGTGAGGACCCCATAGGGGTATCATGCCTCCTATCTGGGCAGAGCAAACCAGGACTCCCAGCCAGCATCTCTCTCATTTCTTTTCCAGTGTATACCTGATGATGAGCAGGGAGGCTGCCCCCTCGCTTGTGCCATGTGACCTGGGCATGGGCCTGTCCAGGGACCACACAGTTCAGATCCAGGGTCTGCCCTTCGGCCACATGTGAAGAGGAGGACTCGATTCTGATGGGTGCAGCACCGGCTGGGGCTGAGGACAGAGGAGAGCAGGTGTGCTTACGTCAGATTCTCAAGTGGGGTTTATTTAGGAGCCACAGAACAGAAAAACTGTAGCCTGTGGTCATCTCAATGATCCCTTGGCAGCACTAATAGGGAGCCAGACACTGCTCTAAGGGCCCACCTCCTTGACTAACTCACTTAACCCTCTCAATTCCAAACCCTGGGATGATGGAAATGTCCTCTTATGTGGGCTTTAATTTTTATTTACAGGTATGAGTCACCATGCTTGGCATAAAATGAAATTGTGTGTGTGTGTGTGTGTGTCAATCAGAGGTCAACCCTAGGTGTTGTTACTCAGAGCCATCAATCTTGATTTTATTCATTTACTTATTTATTTTGGAGACAGGGTTTCACTCTGTAGCCCAGGCTGGCCTCCAACTCAAAGATCTGCCTGCTTCTTGCCTCCTGAGTGCCAAATCTTGTCTTTTTGAGACAGGGTCTCTTACAGGCCTGCAATGCTCACCAAGCAGGCTAAGAGAGCTGGCCAACGAGCCCTTCTGCCCCTGCGTCCCCAACAACAGGACAACAGGCACTCAGCATCACATCCAGTTTTGTTTTGTTTTCCCCCATGACAGGGTTTCTCTGTGTAGCCCTGGCTGTCCTGGAACTCGCTCTGTAGACCAGGCTGGCCTCGAACTCACAGAGATGGGCAGTGCGGGGGCATGTCTTTAATCCCAGCACTTGGGAGGCAGAGGCAGGTGGATCTCTGTGAGTTTGAGGCCAACCTGGTCTACAGAGCGAGTTTTAGGACAGCCAGAACTGTAATACAGAGAAACCCTGTCCCGAAAAAACAAAAAACTCACAGAGATCCTCCTGCCTGTTTCTGAGTTCTGGGATTAAAGGTGTGTGCCACCATCACCCAGCTACATTCGGTTTTTTTACTCAGGCTCTAAGTCCTCACGTGAGTGTGGCAAGCGCTTTACTGATGATGCAATCTCCCCAGCCTACAAACCAAATGTTTTTCTGTTTTTTCTTTTAGAGTTCTTGGGTTAAATCCAGGGTCTTCTGTGGGCTAGGCAAGCACACGAAACCCTCTTTTCGCTTTGGTTTGAGATAGGGTCTCCCTAAGCTGAATAGGCTGGCCTTGAACTTTTGATTCTTCTGTTCTAGCTTCCCAACTAGCTGAGATTATAGGCCTTTGCCACCGGGCCTGGCTTATTAACTGTGATTGCCCCCACAAGGCTAGTGAGCACCACTTAGACAGTGACGCTTTATTAAGTAGGAGTGATCTGTGTCCCCATTTCACTGACAAGGAGACTCAGACTATGAGCCAAGTGTAACTTCCTCAGTCCTGGAGCGACACAGCAGGGTTTGAACACAGACAGCCTTTGTGAACCTTTGCCCTCACCTCCACCTGGGTCTGGGGGCTTCAACTCCAAACTCCTCTTCCTAGGGAACTGTTTTTCCTGGTTCCTTTCCTGAATCAGGAATCAGACTCACCAGAGGGGCTGTTGTTGCTGGGGGAGACGGAGATCACGATGGAGGTCTCCTGGGCATCAATGTTGTTGTTGGCCCGGCACACATACTCGCCGGAGTCAGCCACTGACATCTGGTGTAGCCGTAGCCGAGAGCCATGGGCCTGGGATGGGTGGGAATAAGACAGAGCGAGCTGGGGTCAGTAGCCACAGGGTCCCCACTGACTCCAGCTTCTCTTGCCAGGCCTGCTGAGGCTGTCTCATTTATTTTTGTGTATGTATGCTTTTGTGAGTGCAGTGTATGTGAATGTGTATGTGCTGGTTGATACACATGCCTGTACATGCGTGTGGAGGGCGTCAGGTGCTCTCCACCATCACTGTCCACTTTGTTCCTTTGAGGCAGGGTCTCTCTGTGAATGTGGAGTGTTTTGCCAGCGTGGTCTCTGCCCACCTCAGCGTTAGGACTGCAGGCAGGCGCAGGACCATACATGGCTTGTTATGTGAGTGCTGGGACTTGAACTCAGGTCCTCACGCAGACCACAATGGCCTTGGAAGTTACTATACAGCTGAGGATAATTTTGAACTTGTAATCCTTCTGCTTTCACCTCCTGAGAACACAGCACAACTTCGGTTGTATGTGGGGCTCGGGAGGGAGTCCTCAAGCAAGGCCAGCGCTCTGCCTGCTGAGCTATTTATATCCCTAGTCTGCTGAGGCTGCCTTTCCTCTACCCAAAGTACAGATGGCTAGAGGGAGCCCCTGCCACCCTGAGAGATCAAAGGCCCACCCCATTGCCTCAGGTCCTCTCAGTACCTGGTGTCTGGAAGGCAGGCTGCCCCCACGCTTGTACCATGTGATGGTGGCCTGGGGCTGCCCAACCACCACACAGTTCAGATCCAAGGTCTGTCCTTCCACCACTGTGGGAGATGAGGTCTCAATCCTCATGGGTGGGGAGACACTGGGCACTGGGGACAGAGCAGGGGAGGGGAGGGAATGCACTCAGATAACAGTGACAATACTGGGGGGACCTCTGTCTCCCCAACACTCCCTCACCCAGCCCTCGCCCACCACTCCACATTCTCACCATGGGATGGACCTCTGCTCTCGATGGTGACAATGAGTGAGGTCTCCTGGGAGCCAGCGCCATTACTGACATGACATACGTACTCTCCGGAGTCCGCTGCGGTCACTTGAGGGATCCGGAGGCGGGAGCCCACGATCTGGAAGAACACATGGCAGTGGGTGGAGGTGGAACCTAAGTACTATAGACCCCACAGTCATCAGATCCTGGAAGTCCCCTCCACGACCTGGCTTGGGTACACTCTGCAGCAGCCTCAGTGCCTTCTTGAGGCTCCTGGTGTGACCCCTCTGGGTCCTGTGGAAGGAGCCTCTAGTCTTTGTGCTGTTCCTATACTTCACCCTCCAAAGGCCTTCTGAGCCCCCACAGTGGGTCCCACCTGTCACACCCTGCTGTCATTTAGTATGTCAGCTTCCCTTTAGACCACCAGCTGTATGCAGCACCAGGCACAAGCAGTGACTTCAGAGGAGCTCGAACCAGGGCCAGCAGGATCAACCTACACCCCAGTGACAGTCCAAGTCTATTTAGCAGAGATGCTCAATGTTTGTTGAGTGACTGAATGAGCAAAGGATTAGGGGCTAGACTTCACTCTGGACTTCCTATCAGAACTACTATCCTATGCTTTGTACCTGATGCCGGCTGGGTAAGCTGCCTCCACGCTTATACCAGGTGATGGTGTGGGGGGCGTGGCTAGCCACCAAGCAGTTTAGGTCCAGAGTATGCCCATTGGCCAGCGAAGGTGACGAGGACTCGATGCGAACAGGGTGCACCACGCTCTGGGCTGGGATGAGACAGAATGCAGGCTGAGGGTGCAGCCGGGTCCCTCGCAGCCCCTGTTAGTTCCTGCAGTCACTAAGACACTCACAGTGGTGGGGGCTGAGCTGCTGCTGAATGGTGACAAAGACAGAAGCTTCCTGGGTGCTGGAGCCACTGACCACACGGCACACATACTCCCCGGAGTCAGCTAGGGTCACCTGGAACAGTCTCAGCCTTGAGCCATGTACCTGAGAGGAATGGGATAGAGGCACCAGATTCAGAGACCAGCACGGCGGCCGTCTACCAGACTAGTTCCCTTGCCTGGCTCCCTCCCTGCCTAGTTAGCTAGGGATTGTACAGATCATGACTGGTTAAATCCCCTCGAGACTGCCATCTGATTGCACACACAAGCTTGCAGAGACTCAGTCAACACTGGCTGACAGGAAGTCCATTTGACAGGTGACCTGAAGAATCAGAGAAGTCAAACAATAGGCCTAAAGTTGCCCAGCAGGCGAGTGGCAAGCGTACACGAACTGCAAATGCTTGAATTCACAGCCTGTGCTCTTTACTTCCCAGCTACCAGGGATCTTTGGGCCCTTCCTTAGCTTCCCATCTCCTACCTGATGCCGGGCAGGGAGGCTTCCCCCACGCTTGTGCCAGGAGATCTGGGGGTGAGCCTTTCCAGCAACAAGACAGTTCAGATCCAAGCTCTGCCCTTCTGCCACATGGGAGGAAGATGACTCGATTCGGACTGGAGGGGTGACCCCGAGTGCTAGCAACAGAGGGCAGAGTGTCAGTCTCCAGCAGACAAGAGGTGTGTGGCTGGGGACAGGGGGCCCACTGGACTCATGGGGGCACAGTAGGCAGTGTTGCCTCTGGAGCCTGCCATGGCTGCGGTAGGAGCTTCCTCATGTGGTATCCAGTCTGTCTGCTTCCCGCTCCCTCCCATCATGGCTACTTACCAGGCACAGAGCCTTCAGGCTCAATGGTCACCAGGACAGAGCTCTCCAGAGGCACAGGCCCTCCCTCCACTCGGCACACATATTCCCCTGAGTCGACAGGAGACACGTGGGGCAGCCGCAGCAGGGAGCCATGGGTCTAGTCAAGAGAGGGTGGCATCAGGGGGGAATACCCTCAGGACCCTAACACAACACCTCCAATCTGTCCTCTGTGAGCCCGAAGGCTTGGCCCTCAGCTCTGGGTCAGTTCCATCTTCCCACATTCTTCAATCCCAGTCAAGACCCCCTGCAGTGGGTGTCTGATGACTGTGAACATTCATCCCCTCGGGGTGATGCACAAAACATAGTGCATGACATAGTCAGTGGAGTCAAGAGACTGCACACCCCAGCACACACGCTGATTAGCTGCAATGATGGCTCAGTGCTTTCACAAGCTGAGTTCTCTGCAAACACACAACTGAACTCTGAAAACAGGCACGACTATCTCCTTGTAGACCCTGAACCTCCAGCACGGAGAGGTTGAGCAACTATCCTAAGATCACAAGCCTGGATGGTAGATACAATTCATGCCTAGGGTGCCCCAGCCTAGGCTTTAGGTCTAGCCACAGTAGGACACACCTGAGTGATGGGGCCCATGCCCCCAGTTCTCCCCACCCAGAACCCCCATTCTTCTCGTCTCCTTTGCCCCCTGTCCTCTACCTGGTGCCGGGCAGGCAGGCTGCCTCCTCGCTTGTGCCATGTGACTTGGGCATGGGCCTGTCCCTGTACCACACAGTTTAGATCCAGGGTTTGCCCCTCAGCCACGTGAGAGGAAGAGGGCTCAATGCGAATAGGTGGTGTGCTACCCGGAGCTGGGGGAAAAGTCTTAGTCAAACAAAACAGATTCTCTAAAGACACCCAGCCTCCCCTCCCACCACATCCTAGCTCAGTCAAGTGGGCTACTCACGGTAGGCAAAGTTGGCCCCTTGGTTGCCTGTGACCTTGACTGTGATGGTGGCCTCCTGCCCATTGCCTGCCCGGCAAACATATTCTCCAGCATCTACTGGGGAGGCCTGGAAGATGTACAGGCGGGACCCACGGACCTGGACAGCCATGAGAGAGGTATAAGGGGGCCTCCCAGAGCCCAGCAGGAGTCCCGCACTTGGCTGCCAGGCTGTGATCCCTATACAGCTTACCACCCATGGACCCTTCCACATTCTAGGAGTAAGTACCTGGTGTCGGGCAGGCAGGCTGCCCCCGCGCTTGTACCATGTGACCTGTGCATGGGCTTGTCCTGCCACCACACAGTTGAGATCTAGCGTCTGACCCTCAGTCACTGTGGAGGATGAAGACTCAATTCTGACAGGCAGGACAGGTCCAGGGGCTGTAGGGACATGGGAAAGGTAATAGATACTTCCCAAGAGACAGGTTTGGGACTCCCTCCTAGGGCTGGCGCAGCCTTGTAATCTGAGGTCAGGCCTCCATTTCAGAAATTTGACAGCTCTGGCTTGAAGCCCTCAGTTCAGTAACTCTGTTGGAGATCCCAGGAGGAGGATCTCACAGGAAGAGGGAAGAGAGACAAAGTAAGTAAATAAGACAGGCAGGGGCCACACGCCTTTAATCCCAGCACTCAGGAGGCAGAAGCACATGGATCTCTGTGAGTGTGAGGCCAGCCTGGTCTACAGAGTAAGTTCCAGGACAGCCAGTGCTGTTACACAGGGAAATCCTATCCCCCAAAAAAACAAAAAACAAAAGACAGGCAGGCAGTAAGGCTAGGGTGGAGAAAAGGAGGCAGGAGTAAAAACCAAGGAATGACATGCCAGGGACAGAAGGATAGACAATCTGGGTTGTTCACACAAAGCAGTCTGCCTAAAGCTAGAGCCTGGGTGGCCTACTATCCCCAGGGAGCAGCAGGAGTCATAGATAGGGACATTACTCCCTGGCAGGCTTCTGCCTCTCACAGCTTTCTTTATCACTGGGAGCCACTCACCAGGGATGGACTCGGAAGGTTCAATGGTGACCAGAACGGAGGTCTCTTTATGCTCAGAGCCGAGGACCACGTGGCACACGTACTCGCCTGAATCATCAGGGGACACCTGGTGTAGTCTCAGCAGGGGGCCGTGGGTCTGTGTGGATGGAGTGGATTGAGGGTTAGGGAGGGTTCAAAGTGTCCCCATCCACCCTCTCTAGCAGGTTGGCCCTGGGGTGGCTTTACCTGGTGCCGGGCAGGAAGGCTGCCTCCACGTTTGCGCCACGTCACCTGTGCCTGCCCAGGCACCACACAGTTTAGATCCAAGGTTTGCCCCTCGGCCACATGGGAGGATGAGGACTCAATGCGGATGGGTGGGGTGCCGCCAGTGGCTGGGCATAGAGAGGGTAGTTAGAGGCCCGGCCTTGTACCTTACCGGCACTCAGGGTGCCGAGCATGCTATCTTTTCCCACCTCCAGCTCCAGGGCTCTCGCCTCATCTACCCTTGCGACCTTGAGCTGACAAGTTGTAGGGATCCAAGAACTTTATCTCTCAGGCCAGGCAAAAGGATGCACAGTGACGATGCTGCTCCCTTCTCAGAAACCTACCATAGTTTCCCGACACGCTTCACGGGCCCTGTGTCACCTAAGCATACCCTGACGGCTTCACAGTTCCCATCAAGGTAGGCACACCATGACCTGACAGGTGTTAAAAATCACACCCATGCCCAGCAGGTAACCTACAAATGGCACAGTCTACCCAGAGCAGGAAAATGGGGTTGCCAGAGGTTAAAAGAACCAGCTCAAGGTTGAAAAGGGGCAGAGTTCAGATTTGAACCCAGGTCAGCTTAACTCCCACTTTAGTGTGGAAGCCCATACTGCTGCTTGCAGGTACGGTCTTCTGGAGCTCAAGGCAAACTGGATCAGTATCCGCTCTACCCCCAAGACTTCTGGCTTCCGGAGCAGGCAGCAGAGGGTAACAGGACACCTCTGCGTCCTGATCCCCCCCACCCCCGAGAGATCACAGCATCTTTCCTTGGCCCTATGGCATTGGCCCTCTCAATCCCGCTTGCACCTCACCTGGGGTGTAGCTGGGGCCTGAATGAATGCCGTGAAGGACAGAGACAACAATGGAAGCCTCCTTGGGTCCCAAGTCACTCTCTACTCGACACACATATTCTCCGGAGTCTGCTGGTGAGACCCGGGGGAGCCGCAGCCTGGAGCCATGGACCTGGGCAAGGTGGGGCAGAGGTAAATGAGGATGGGTCTGGAGCTGTGATTACCACTCTATCTGAGCCTCAGTAGTTCAGACACACAAGCTCTACTCCGAGCCATTCATGCTAGGCTGGGAGCCAGGAGGGAGGAAACTGTCTCGGTCCTGCAGCACAGGAGAGCTTGGCAGCTGATGCACCAAATCCACCCCCCAGGGCTATCCACAGTTAGTGCCTCTGTCCCTAGTCCCAGCCTCAGGCTAGAAAGCCTCCTACCTGGGCATGGGGAGGCAGGCTGCCCCCTCGCTTGTACCATGTGACCTGGGTATAGGTCAACCCCATCACCGCACAGTTGAGGTCAAGTGTCTGTCCTTCAGTCACAGACGGCGATGAGGACTCAATCCTGACTGGCACGGAGCTGGCACCTGAGGCTGTGGCCACAGTGGGATGAGCAGACCTCAAGGGAGCCTCGGCTCACCTGACCCATCGTGTCAGCCCCGGAGGTGCCCTACCTGAGAGGACGACCACCTGAATGCGGGCCTGAGCGGTGCCGGTGGGGCTGGTGGCCACACAGAGGTAGAAGCCAGCGTCAGCAGGTGTGATGGCTGGGATGATCAGCGTGGGGATGTCTGTGTTCTCTGACCGGGCCTACCACATGGAGAGAGTGCTCAGGTACTTGAGAGGGGGCCCTGCTGGGACAGACTTGGAAGGAGCAGGTCCTATACCAAGATCAAGGCCCAGTGGAGGTTTCAAGAACCATGGGATAGGGAACTATGAGAATAGAGGCACATGGAATAGGGAACCATGGAATCAGGCAGTAAAAGGGTGAGTGGGGTGCAAGGGTGACCGGGGTATGGGACCTAATTAGGAAACACAGGGAGCCTGAGGAGAGAAAGAACATGGATGGACAGGTGGCTGAGCTCTGAGACTGTTGATCCCACTGACCTGGGACGGCTAGCTGACTCACCTGTGGGGGCAGGCTGCCTCCTTCCTTCCTCCAGGTGATGCTGGCACTGGGGACTCCAGCTGCCCTGCAGTACAGCCTGACTGTGCGGCCCTCGTGCACCTGGGTCCTCTCGGGGCTCACCTGAACCCTGGGTCCACTGCCTCCTGCAGACAGAACCCCTGTGAGGATTCCTCTCCAAGTCTCCTCTAGCCCCAAGCCCACCTCAAGCCCTGCCCTCTCACCGTGCACCTGAAGCATGGCCCTGGCTACATGCTGCCCAGCGCTGCTGAGGGCGCGGCACAGGTACTGGCCCTGATCTGAGGGCTCGATTGCTGGCAGACGCAGGATGCCACCGTGGATCTGAGCCTTCTGAGGAAGCTGGCCACCAGGACCTCCTGGTGTGGAGACATGGGTCAGCGCACCCTGGGACTGCTCTGACTGCTGCCCTTGTCCTCCTCACCCAGGACAGCCAGGGTCTGAGGGTCACTCGCATCATGACCTCACCTGTCCATTCCAGAGTGGGTGTGGGGTTCCCTGTAGCGCTACAGCGGAACTCAGCCATTTGTCCAGGCTGCACAGTGAGCTGTGGCGGATGTATGGAGACCACAGGTGCAGTTGAAGTACCTGAGACTAAAAAGCAAGGAGAGTAAGGATGAGGTATGATCAGGGTGGGGACTGCTCTCCAGCTCACAGCTATAGCCCCTTGCCAGTCTCGGCTTCTGCTCTAGTCCTGAGCCCAGAAGACAAAGTCAGAGGGGGCTTTGAAAACTTCATGGGCCTTGTTGCTTCCTTGTCTGAGGTCTGCCCATAGCGCTCTCCTTCCTCTGTTTCAGAAGAGGGTTCACAATGCCACCCAGACACCTTGGCTTCACAATGCTTCTGCCTCAACCTCCACCTGTTAGGATTACATCTTCCCCTCATTCTGTGCTCTCCAATCCCTCCAATCCCTCTTACCCCTGGCATCTGTCACCATGTACAAGTGTCCTGTTTCTGCTCTTTCACTAGGGTTACCTCAATTACACTTCCCCTGACATACAGTTTAGAGGCCTGAGATACAATTTGTCCTTCTGTCTCCTGTTTCTTCAGAGCCTAGAGCATGTAGGGGGATCCCTGGGGCCAGACTCAGATCACAACAAGGCATACCTTGAACATGCAGTGTGGCTGTGCCCTGGTCCATTGCGAACATGTTGGAGCCAGTACACACATAGGTGCCTGCATCACTTGGCTGCACGTTGCGGATGGTCAGGATGCCGTTGAAGTCCATAGCACGAGAGGGCAGCTTCCCATTGTGTAGGCGGGTCCATACCAGGGTGTAGGCTGGAGACTGCAGGGCAGCATCAGGGTGAGGGACATGTGTGGGCTCAGGGAGCCCATGAGACAGACTTCCCCCACCGCTCCCTCTCCACTCACTTTGCTCTTGGCTGTGCAGATGAAGGTGACGTCAGCTCCAGGCCGCACACTTTGGCTCCGTTGCTCCTCCACTGTCACTGTGATGGGCTTGCTGGGAGCCTCTGTAAGTGGGAAGCCTCCAGTGAGCTCCACACCCCTGTTCTGTGTTCCGTTTCTGTGTTACTTCCTCTTAGGACTGCTTTCCCCATCTCTTCTGAGACAGGTCTTATTCTGGATCACTGGCTGGCCTGGAACTCACTACGTAGATCAGCATAGCCTCAAACTCAGAGATCTTCCTGCTTCTGTCCCTTGAGTAAGCTTACTCTCTTTTAAGATGGAGTCTCATGTACTGCAGGCTGGCTTCAAACTCCTTATGTAGCTAAGAAAAACCTTAAACTCTTGATCCTACTGCCTCAACCTCCCAAGTCCTGGGATTATAGGTTTGTGCTACACACCTCGTTTTTATGTAATAAAATATATATTTTGAAAATTACATATTATACATAACTAGTATATATATAATATTGTTATATAGTATGATATGTATAGATGCCTGCAGAGGTCAGAAGAGGGTACTGGATCCTCTTGAAGCTGGAATTACAGGTGATTGTAAGCTGCCTACACCGGAAGAGCACTGTAGGCTCTAAACCACTGAGCCATATCTCCAGTCCCGACACCTGGCTTTTGTGTGGTTCAAATGCAAGGCTTTGTACATGGCTGGCAAGTCCTCTACCAGCTACGCCACATTCCCACTCTGGACATGTCTTCTTTCCTAGTATAGCTGGGTTGCCATTCCACCTCCTGGTGCCTTCCTGGACCCCCCCACCCAACCCCAATCCATGTCTCTCCCTGCTGGCACTGAGCAGCCAGCATGTGGTCCAGCGGGACTGCACTGGTCCCAGTTCATCATCCCAGGCCACAAATGTGCTCTTAATACTTCACTGCAACCAGCTTCTCCATCTGCTTCCAGTTTTAGGCCCCAGACAGCTACGTCTCACCTCCTCCTATCTCCCTCACCTTCCCTACCCATCTTTCCACCTTAAAGCCCATGACTTCAACTTACACTTGTTCAGAAAGCTGAAGCTACCAGTCAGGTGTATGTCTACCTTTCCCACCCCCCAGTCTAACCCTTCCTTACTCCTCCCTGGTCCCTGAAGGACGGGACCATGATTCTGTATGCCCCCATCCCACTCTGCATTTCAGAGCACCAGTCCCTTCCTTCCTCTTGTGCCACAGCCATTCCTGCCTGCTGTCACTGCTTCACAAGACAAATGTGTTCTAGAAATTTCCACATCTGAAAACACCCCCTTTAGTTCCATGTACTGCCCCATTGCTTACTTGACCTCTCTTCAGAGCTAAGACATTTTCTTTTTATGATTTTTCAAGACAGGGTTTCACTGTGTAGCCCTGGCTATCCTGGAACTCACTCTGTAGACCAGGTTGGCCTTGAACTCAGAGATTCACCTGCCTCTGCCTCCCAAGTGCTGGGATTAAAGGCATGTGCCACCAACGCCTGATGACTTTTTCTTTTTTTCTCAACAGGGTCTTGCTATATAGTCCAGGTTGGTCTCCATCTAGAGATCCCCCTGCCTCACCCTCCTGAGCTTGGGTACTGAAGGTAGATGCCACCACAACCCTGCTGTGCTTCCACATGTTCCTTGTGTCTACTCCAATTGAGTTTCTACCTCTGTCCATCCGTCATGTCCGGGTCCAACCTTCATGACATTTCCCTGCCCATCCCGTACTTCCCATAGTGGTGCTGGATGAGCAGCCCTCCCAGAAGCCTTTGCCCTAGCTCACATCACCTCTCCCCTACTTCCTCCAATCTCACTGGCTTCTCTTCTGGCATTTTCTGCCCTTCCTCTCCAGCTTGATAGGTTGGCCTTGGAACTTAGTGGATGCCAGCCTGGGTCCTGTCCTGAATAGGACTCAGCCAATGACCAAGATGAGCTGGCACACACAGACCAGGTAGGCCACAGTAACTCTGGTTTTCCCAGTTTCCTCAGCGACATTAAACTACTTGGCAAAAGCTCCTTATAGTGGCCATTCATTTCACCTTGTCCTCCCTACCAGTCATTTTTTTCTCTGCTCCCCTTCCTTGTTGGAATTCTACACTGCTTCTGCTTTGGGGAACCCAAATAAAGACACTTTTCAAGCTGAGCCTTCCTCATCTCAGTAAATGGTACCCAGACCCCAGGTGTTAGCTTTTCTCTTAGGCCTTAAGGATTATAGTGAGTCCTGCGGATTCTTTCTCTGAAACAGGTGTGACTCCACCACCTACCCCCAATCTTCACAGCTACTGTCCTTGTCCAGAGGCCACTGTCCTCTAGGCAGATGTGAACAGGGGCAGGGAAGCGGGGACTCACCAGTGACCAGGAGCTCAGCCCTGCTGTTGCTGGTGTGAAGCAGGTTCCGGCAGGTGCAGATGTAGACACCGGCGTCGGAGGGCTGCACGCTAGGGAAGTGGAGCTCAGAGCCTGGTGTGGGGAGACGCTCGTCAGGGTCCAGCTCCACATGCCCCGGTGGGAACAGGACTGACTCGTGGGGCAGAAGAGGCTGCGGGGCTGTGACTACCTTGATGCCGCTGCTGAGCACTGCTGGGTAAGGGCCGTCCGTCTTCACGGGACCAGTAGAAGTAGTGAGGTGGACTCCCGTTGACCTGGCACCTCAGGGAGTGTGGGCCGCCTTGGGGAACCACGCTCCGAGAGGGATGGACCTGAACCTCCAGGGAGTCTTTGGCTAATGGAATGGGGGAAGGAGACCATTCAGCCAGGAAGGCCCCAGCATAAAGCAGTGTCCCTGACACTTTGGTCTCCCAAAGCCGCAGGTCCCCTACCTCAGAACTCTATCCCTCACGCTCCCTAGGGTCTGTGACTTTCTCTCCCACCACCCTGGGTCATGGGCCTACTTACTCAGTGGCTGGCACCGGCCTCCTTGCACATTGGGGTTACCCACGTAGCCTGGGGCACACCTGTTAGGAAGAACGGGAACCGGCTCTGTAATCCCCAAGGGATCTAGTGTCTAACAGCGAACCTGAGAAGCCAGTTTCAGCCAGCTGCCCATGGTACGTGGAGGAAGCTCCGGATTCTAGAAGGACTCTGGGAACCAGTGAGGTTCCAACACAGCGCCTCGGTAAGCTGAGAGAGACGTTGCTTGTGGGCTGGGTAAGCTTGTTAGTCTCCAGGGAAGCATTCATTCAACAAACATTTATTAGGGAACGAGTATGCACCAGACACCACCCTCAGTGTGGAGACACAACAGGAGACACGGCAAGGTCCCTGGACCATGGACTGACCAGGAAAATGGCATAGAAACTGCACGTGAAGGGAGAATGAGGGGAGGGCCCAGGGGCCATGCAGACCCAGGGAGGGTGCTGATCTAGCCCTGGGGTCGGAGAGACCACAAGCATTGCTGCTACCGCTATGGGCCCCCTGGGGCATGCAGCAGAGAACTGATCACATGTGGAGATGCACATCTTGTAGCTGTTTCTTCCCCTCCCATTCATCTCCTATTTTGGGTTGCGACCTCTATTCCGACACAGACCTGCTCTGTTTGTCAGTTTATCCTTAGCAACTGCAGCACACGGAACACACGGTTGATGACCAAAAAAGGTGCGTTGGGCCCTACATGGCAACCATACCTGTAATTTGGGAGGCTGAGGTTTCAGACCAGCCTGGATCACACAAGGCTGGAGGCCATCTTAGGTTTATACTGAGACCCTGTCTTAGCCTGCCCACCTCCTCCAAAAAGTTCAATGAATGCAAGAAGCTGAATCTCGAACGCCAAGAGGAGTTAGCCAAGAAGGGGCAGGTTTGGGGGCAAAAATGTTCTGCAGACAGGACAGCACACAAAGATCTGAGTCTTAGGGATTCAAGAAGTTGCCAGGTGTGGTGGCACATATCTGCAACCCCAGCACTGGGAGCAGTACAGCCTAGGCTACGTGGTGAGGCCTGTGCCTTCAGTACAGCCTAGGCTACGTGGTGAGGCCTGTGCCATCAGTACAGCCTAGGCTACATGGTGAGGCTTGTGCCTTCAGTACAGCCTGGGCTCCATAGTGAGGCCTGTGCCTTCAGTATAGCCTGGGCTACATAGTGAGGCCTGTGCCTTCAGTACAGCCTGGGCTACATGGTGAGGCCTTTGTCTTCAGTACAGCCTGGGCTACATGGTGAGGCCTGTGCCTTCAGTACAGCCTGGGCCACATAGTGAGGCCTGTGCCTTCAGTACAGCCTGGGCTACATAGTGAGGCCTGTGAATTAATAATAAAACAAAACAAAACAAAAACCAAACAATTCAAGAAGTTTATCCCATCCGGAGTGAGGAGCGGAGTGGAACAGGCATGCCTGAAGCAGGGTCCTAAGCCCCACCTCATCCCAAGGGCAGGATGAGTGTGGGAAGTGTTTGGACAGGGAGGGACGTGGTCCTGGTAGAGGCTTTTCTGAGCCACACCCTTCACGACGCTCACCTTGGAGTCTCTCATTCACCCCTTCTCTTCCCACTTCCATCCCAAAACTTACTGCTCACAGTACTGGCCGGTGTAGCCGGGTTCGCAGGCGGTGCAGCGGTATCCTCCAGCCGCAAGGCTCTCACAGGTGCGGGAGAACCTGGGGCAGGCAGACAGTGTCAGGCCAGGAGCCCACGCCCCGCCTCCCCCCGTCCTTCAGCAGGAGCTCATCCGTGGAGCTGAGCAAGGACGCACATGTTCTCTGGGTTGGCCAGTGGGCAGGCACACGGCTGGCAGTCCTCAGGAGTCCCCGCCGTAGCGTCCCCGTAGTAGCCAGTTGCGCACAGCTCACAGAACTCTCCAGCAGTGTTGTGCTGACATCGCTGTGGGGCACAAGGGGATCAGACACCAGCCATGAAGAAAAACTCACCAAAACACCCTCATCCAGAAACACCAAACCTGCAGACTTGTCATGGAGGGGGCTGGAGAGATGGCTCAGAGGTTAAGAACACTGACTGCTCTTCCAGAGGACCCAGATCTTAGCTCACACCTGTCTGCAACTCCAGGTTCAGGGGAACCAATATCCATGGCAAAACACCAATGCATTTTTTTTTTAAAAAGTGCCATGTAAAATTAAATTATAGTGATGCCCATCAGCTCAGTAGTGCTGAAAAAAATATCCATAGGGACACTGATAAACCAAAAAGTCCATCTAGGTCTGGGCTTGGGATGCACTGGTAACTGGGCAGGGAGCGGGGGCAGGGGGAGGAAATCAAGAGTTCAAGGTCATCCTTGGCTACCTAGTGAGTTAGCTCTGTCTCAGGAAAAGAGTATGTGTGAGAGAGAGACACCTGTGGCATTAAAGGAAAGCAAAGGTATACACTGGGCAGAGCCTTGAAGATGCATGTTTCACTGTAATAAATACATGGAGGGGGACTGGAGAGATGGCTCAGTGGTTAAGAACACTGGCTCCTCTTCTAGAGGACTCAGGTCCAATTCCTAGAACCCACATGGTGTCTCACAACCATCTCTAACTCTAGCACAAAGAGAGTTGGTGCCCTTTTCTGGACTCCATGGGCACTAGGCATGTACATGGCACACAGATATAAGCAAAACACCCACAAACATAAAAACCCAAACAATATGCAAAATCCAAAGATAGGCATATCCGTGGCATTAACATAGTGTGTTCCTTGCTTCACTTTGAGTCTGGGACTCTGTCAACTATCTGTGCCTTGGCCATGTGCTTGTGAGGACATACACATACCACTCCAAAGAGTGGATGAAAAGGTATATTTACCAAGGTTTGCTCCCCAGCACCACCACCACTGAAAACAAACAAAAACTCCAAACCTCTGCAATCTGGCTCTTCTATAATAACACTGGCCACTTGGGGGCAAGCAATAAGGAACCGTAGCTTTCTTTACAAGGAAGACTGGTATTCCATAGTTTGGGCTCCCCACCATCTTCGCCTGCTCCATTCTGCCAGGTTCTGTCTCCCGTGAACTTCCCCCTCCCCATCCCGCTGCCCACCCCTGGCCTCGTCCTGCTTGCATCTCACCGAGCAGGCTCCAGTCTCCGGGTGACACAGGTCGGAGTGGCCGTTGCATTCACACAACTCGCAGTGGCCAAGATACAGTCCGCTCCCAGTACGCGTGTAGCCTGAGGCACAGTCCTAGGGGACAGAGGAAAAGTTGGTCCCCACTGGCCACAGGGTTCCAGCCAGAGCCAGCAGATCTAGCCTTCTGTCCCTTCGGCATCTTCCAGTGTCCAGGCTCCACTGGCTCTAGGAGAGGTCACCCCGGGCTAGCCTCCATTCACAACCTCTCTTAAGAGCCCCCAGGCTCTCGCTCATCTTCACATTCATGGCTTCAGAAGGAGACAGAGCTTGGTCTGCCCAGGCAGTGTTAGCTTAGTGAAATACAGTATATCCTGAATGGGGAACCCGCCTCATTTCAAGACCCTGGTTCCTGAAAATCCTGATGGGAAAGGACTCTATGGAAAACCATCACCGCTACATGGGGAAGTGAGCTGGAGAGCCCCATTGGAGAAGGGGCCTTGAAGAGATTTTTACATTTATTTAGTGTGTGTGTGTGTGTGTGTGTGTGTGTGTGTGTGTGTGTGTGTGTGTGTGTGCGCGCGTGCGCACGCCACAGCACATATCCGGAGGTCAAAGGATGACTTGTTAGAGTCGGTTCTCTTCTTCCACCATTTGAGTTCTGGGGAATAAACTTTGTTGAGAGTGCCTTTACCACCTAAGCCATCTTGCCAATCTTTATCACTGGGTTCGCACTCCCAAAGTGCTGAGATTACAGGTGTGTACCACCAGTGATGGTTGATGGCAGGAAGATACTGATGTTAAAGGCTAGCACACCAATCTGAGCTGCATGAGCTCCTGCCTTGAAAATTCAAGCCAAACCAAAACCAAAATCCAGTAAGTGTAGTGATAAGTGGTAGCACACAGCACCACGGACGCTGCTGCAAAGTGGAGATGAAGGATCACAGGTCTGAAGCACAATCCTCTCTCCTGCCCCTTCTGTGAAAGCTGCCAAGGGCCTCCTCTCTGCATTCCAGGGCCAGCTTGTGGACCTCTTGGGGCTGGGCTGCAACAATGTGCACAGGCTCGTCCCAAGAGCTTCTCCTTCAGATGAGGCAAACTTGGGATCTTTGAAGAGCATGAAATTCTGCACTGGGATTTGAGAAGCCTGGGGCTCCAGAAAAGGTGCACGGACATTAAAGTGCAGAGAAACGGACCTGCTACAGCTGTACCCATTCCTGACAGCCCCTGCTGCCCAGCTGGCAAAGGTCCTGTCATCTCATCAGATATTAAGTAGGCCACTGTAGGGTGTAGAATAAACTCCTGTTTACCTGGAGCTCAGAGCTTGGGCCAGATCTAGTAGAGGCTCTCAGGAGCTTCAAAGTGACAGCCCTCTGTCCAGCCTATTGACCCTCCACACAATACACAGGGCCTTGATTTCTTTCTCTGCACCATCCATTTTGTCTACAGGAGACAGACACATCCTTGCCTGGCTCTGATTATGGGATGCCTATAGTAGTGTGATGTCCCCACCTCAGGGCACTGTCCTAGGTTGGGCACAGTGACCCTGCTGCAGGCATGGTCCCCATGTGCTCCTCCTTCCAAGCTCGTCCTTCCTTAAGCCTGCAGTGTCACCCATTCCGTGCTGTGCATCTGAGGCATGTCCCTGCTAAGCTCTGAGCCTTCTGTGGTTTTCTTGGTCTCCCCATCTGAAAGTGTGCCATTCTTCAGGCAGTGCTGTCTAGTGGTTAGGACACAGATCTAGGTTCAGGTTAGTTCTCCACAAAGTGGCTGTATGTCCTTGGGCAAGGCACCTATCCCTTGGACACTTTGCTTTTGTCAGTTAAAGGAATGACTTGGCTACTGAAGAAGTGATTACAGCAATGGAAGAGCAGAAGTCACCTGGCTCCGAGAGTAGTCACCGCCTACTGCAATGGTTACTGACCAAATCACCTTGCACATACTATGGCACTGTCGCGCAAGCAGCCAGGCCAGCCGTGTATACACTCACCTGGCAGGATAACCCAACATAGCCTGGAGGGCAGCGGCATTCTTCTACCTCGAGGGCTCGGGGTCCACCAGAGGGTCCTGGCTGGGCCACTTCTAGGCTCACGGCGCTGATACTGGCTGCCCGTGGCACTGAGGAGAACGTGGCCCGAATCAGAAGTTCATCCAGATCCGCCAGGGCCATGAGCAAATGCTCACGGGTGGCAGGCTGTCCATCTGGCCGCCGCCAGAACTCCTGGGGGTGCGAGGGAGGACAGCAAGTGTCAGTGGAAGCTCTGGGCTTGGTCTGCTGAACTTGTAGCCCTGCATACACTTTGTCAAGGGGAGGACAGGCAATCAAAGCCAAGTGCTACCTACCTCTCGGAAGATGATCTCATAGCTCTTTCTCTCTGGGCCCTGTGGTGCTGGCTGGGAGGCCACCAGCATGATGTTATTGCCCTGCAGAAATACCAGAAAGATTAGGCAGGGCATTTAGGGTTATTGGAGGCAGGGGTATCCACCACCTCCAGGCTCTCCAACCATTTGCCTCCCATCTGTCCATACCCCCATTCCCATGTGCCTGTCCACTGCTCCCATGCCCAGCAGCCAGCCTAAGATCTGAGTGAGAAGCCAGCCAGCCAGGGACAAAGGGCCCACATTGGGCTAGCTGGGTGTTGGAACGTGGCTTCCATCTTCTGTCTGACAACTGTGGATTCTAACAAGCTCACCGTGATCTGGATATCGGGGTCTGAGAGAGGGCTGCCCTGTGGCCCTGATGTGTAGGAGAGGGTATACCGTAGCTTCCCACCATAGGCCGCCACCTACAGGGAGACAAAATCACACAGGTGAGGGGCAGAGTCTCTGGCTCCCGTGTGTTGTACCCTAACCTCAGAAGGGCAGAATTTGTAACACAGAGAGCTGGGCAACAGGCCTGTTTATCAGTTTCTCCCTAGCCTCACTCGTGGGAGGACTTCTTCTCCATTCTCCATTACCTGGCACTCACAATCAACAAGTCCCTTTTTTTTTTAAGTTTTTTTTTTTATTTATTATGTACACAGTGTTCTGCCTTCATGTATGTCTGCATGCCAGAAGAGGGCACCAGATCTCATTGTAGATGGTTGTGAGCCACCATGTAGTTGCTGGGAATTGAACTCAGGACCTCTGGAAGAGCAGTCAGCGTTCTTAACCTCTGAGCCATCTCTCCAGCCCTAACAAGTCCCTTTTATGTGTAGGCATTTCCCACAGAATGACAAGGGTCATTCAACAGTGAATGCCAAGATCTAAAGTTTTAGCCCAGGGCTTGGAGCTGCATGGGCTCTGAGGCCTCATCTCTTGAACTACTTACTGGCTTTGAGTTCGCCTACAATTCACTTCCTTCTTTCTGTAAACTACATCCTTGTTCCTTCTCTCTGTGTCTTTTAAAGTATTTACTTTGTGTGTATGTGTGTGCCTGTATGTACGTGAGTACAATGAGCCTGGAGTGTACAGGAGCCTGTTAGGTCAGAAGAGGCTTTAGATCCCTGGCACTGGGGATCCCCTGGCATTGAAGCTACAGAGGGTTGTAAACCACCATGTGGGTGCTGGGAATTGAACCCAGGTCCTCTGAAACAGCAGTCCATAATCTTAACTGCTGAGCCATCTCCTTGTTCTCTTAAAAACAACAAAGCAAATCTTTTACACTCAGGCCCCTCCCACCTGCAGTGAGGAGCAAGCCAGGCCTGCCCAGTCAGCACAGTTCTGGACCAGGAAGATAGACGGGATAGGGTCAGTTCTAATGTGACTAAACACGATGTGGCGTGGGGTGGTGTGTGTTCCTCTCCCTGGCTGGGGAAGGACTGATGCATTTGGCACTCCTCGTTCTTTTGGGACAGAAAAATTCTCATCTCCCATGTGACCAGAAGCTACAAAATGACACCAACTCAGAAAAAGCCCCCAATGAACGCCTGGATACAGCCATTGTCCTCAGACCCCATGGTTGTATGAGCCATTCTGTTTGCTTATTTGTTTTTTATTTTTTGTTTTTTTTTTTACTGTAGGCAAGTCAGCTGGACTTGTGTCTTTGTAGGCATGACTAGGCTTAGGTTTGTTGCCAAGGGCTATCATCTTGGCAGCTGAGGTCCTGGTTCTGCCCATTGGACTTTCCTTCCTCTCCATCACCTGGGCAGACAGCTGTCTGAAAACTACCCAGTGCAGGGTGTCTCTCTGGTTCAAGTGTGTTTATTCAGTGGATGAGCATTTATCAAACACCAACGGATGACATTCCAGGCCCTGGGTGACACAGACCCTAGGGCCATTCTCTACCAACTCAGGGTGTGGTAAGGAACTTAGTAACCAGATTATGAAGGAAAGCCACTGGGTTTCCCGTTTTGGATACCAGTGAGTTCAGAGTCCCATCTGGGACCAGCTTTCTAGGAAGGGGAAGGCGTATGCCATACAGGGACACGAGACAAGGGTGACAGTGTGAAAGCATGGGTTCAGACTCCAGCTCTGCTGTGTCACAAATGTGGGCAAGGTGCTCAGTCTGCGCCCTACTTTCCTCGTCCACAAGTAGGAGTAAAAATACTTTGAGGGCACCTTGAGGAGTACATGACCCAGGACACATATAGTGACACACTCATCTCAGTGCAGAGAATACACTTCTGGTACCAACCCAGACTCTGGTAGACTCTCCTCGCCTCACATCCCCTGGACCTAACTGGCCTACCAAGGCCTCTGAATGCGGTTTTACATGTATTATTCATACCATGGCCCCTCCCCTGCTGCTAGAAGCCAGACCTAGGCCTTAAGAGTTCTACCACTGAGCCAAAGCCCCAACCCCTTGGTACACACACTCTGAAGTGGCTCTCTCTGTCACTTGGGGACAAAGAGGCAAAGTGGAAACAGTATCAACATGAACGCTAATTCCAGGGTAATAGTAACAACATTCTGGGCTGGAGAGATGGCGCAGTTGGCAAAGTGTTTATTGTACAAGCTGGGGGACCTTCTAACACTGGTGAGAAGTGCCCAAAAAACAAGGTGAGTGGTACTTTCTGAAGAATGACACCTGAAGTTATCTTCTAGCCTCCATAGGTTCAGGTGCACGCACACACACCCCCCCCACACACACACAAAGTGACATCCAGAATGCAGAATGGGTAAATGAGAATAGTGAAGAGTTGGGGAGGCCAGCATGCCTCTACAGTGGGAATACAGCATACAGCAAGTGCTTAATGAGTGTACATTAGGTACAGCGAGAGAGGGGTGTTCTGCCCCCCACCCTCTGATAGCTGAGGATCCTCTGACTACCTATGACCCCTCCACTTCCTGGTTACCTTGTTCCCTAGGAAGACTGGGGGCAGCTGCCAGTAATAGAGGCTTCCGGGCAGCAGAGAGAAGCCCTCATAGGAGAGTGAGAACTGGAGGAGAAGAACGGAAGTAAGAACAGGGCACAGGCACCCCAGCAGGGACCTGGGACCCCCCCCCCGAACTCTACAGCACAGGCCCACCATGCTTTCTGAGCAACCTGCTTCCCTCTCTGGGTCCAGGTCCTCTGGCTGTTCTTGGTCTGTTTTGCCTCACACATGCTGTGTCCTTCTGGTAGACCCCCAAGATCAATGGGACACACTGTAAACACTTAAAAATTCAGTGGCTCTTTTGTACATCTATTTTAAAATGTAAATGGAGTTGAATGTGGGTATATATGTTTAATCATAGCATTTGGAGGCAGAAGCAGGTGGGTCTCTGTGAGTTTGAGGACAGTCTGGTCTATATAGTGAGTTTCTGCATAGCCACAGCTATATAGTGAGATCTTTTTTTTTTTTTCAGATAGGGTTTCTGTGTGTAGCTCTGGCTGTCCATGGAATTTGCTCTGTAGACCAGGCTAGTAGAGATCCTCCTGCTTCTGTCTCCCAAGTGCTGGGATTAGAGGTGTGCATGACTACCGCCTAGCATGTGAGAGCCTATCTTTAAAAAAAAAAAAGGAAGAAAGAAAGAAAAAAGAAAAAATTGTAGCCAGAAAAAAATTATGTAGCAAGAGGGCTGTGGATGTAACTCAGTTGGTGGTGTTTACCTAAGCTGCACGAAGCCCTAGGTTCCCTCCTAAACATGGGATACATGGCAAAGTAGTGCATATTCATTATCCCAGGACTCAGGAGGTACAGGCAGTAAGATCAGGAGTTCAAGGTTATCCTTGGCTATAAGGTGGCCAGCCTAGGCTACAGGGGACTATCTCAAAACAATAGAAAGTAGTTGGATATGGTAGCATATGCCTTTAATCTCAATACTTGGGAGGCAGAGACAGGAGGATGGACACAAGTTCAAGGCCAACCTGCAACCTGCTCCATATAGGGAGACCCTGTCTCAAAAAAACAAAAAAAACCCCAAAAAACCCAAAAACAAAACAAAACAAAAAAACCAGGCAGACATGGTTATTATCCCAGCATCTGAGAGGCTAAGATAAGGATCCTGGGCTTGAGGTCTGGCCAGGGCCATTGTGAGACTCCGTCTCACAACATAAGCACAACTATGATTGACTTGGTATCTGGTGAAGTTAAAGTGACATCTGAAGTCAATGATGGTCCAGAGAGTCTCAAGAAATATCAAACTAGTTTGGAAATGACCAGAGTCTAGGAAGCATGGTGGGCTGGTCCTTCAGTGAGTGACTTGGTACATACCTGAGAGCCTGCGGAGGAAGACAGAGAAGTGGAGATAGAGGAGGAAGAGGAAGAGGAGGGGGGACCTGCTCGTAGAGCGGCGGTTAGCTGGGGGTGAGGGTGCAGCCCATGAGCAGGGGGTTGGGGGTGGGCAGCAAAACTGGCAAGGAGCTGCCAGATTTCAGCATCCACCCGCCTCTGAGCCTCATCCACCTGGGGGAAAGGAAGGACAGGTGACAAGAACAGATGGACAGAAAGACACCGTGAGGCTCTGCCTTACCCCAGGCTGCACCAGCCCTATCCAGTTCCCCAATGTGAGTCACCCGTGGGCTTGCTTTGATGCCCGCCACCCCCTCTGCGTGTCCTTTGCCTTTTTAGTCCTAGGATTCAGGCGGAGCATCCTGGGATGAGTAGCTGGAAGTAGGCTGGGACTGCTGGGGAGGAATCCTGACCAGGGTGTCCCGCAAGGGAAGGACATAGTGTTCTGTACAGTCAGGGCTGACAGCCATGTGTGTGTGGAGGAGGGACAGTTTCCCACACCACTACAAAATCCATTCTGGGGCGTATGGAGAACTGGAGTATGCTGGCCTGGACAGGCAGGGTAGGCAGATGTGGCCCAGGAAAACCTGGGTCTTGGTTCAAGGTTTGATTCTTTGGTCCCCAGACACAGCCTACCCTGCCCTAGGTTACCTGTGATGCCCGCTGTGCCCGGCCCCTGCCCTCTGGGTCCCCAAGGATCCTTCCAGTTGTCACTGCTGCCCGCCACTGTTCCTCTGAGAGGGATGTGCGGTTCTGATGGGGTGGAAGTCACAGGCCAGCTCAGCCCTCACAGGGCTCAGACCTGGAGCCATGGACAGCCCTTTCCCCAAACATGGTGTCAGCAAAGACAGCCACAGTGATTGGTTAGGGAGGCATGCCTTATCTCCAGACCAGCACACAGAGTCACTCCAGGCTACTAGAAGGGCACATGCATAGAGGTTACTGGCAGTTGCTGGCAAATACATGGAGAAATGGGGGAGCTAGAAACAGTCACACAGATTAACATCAAGTTAGTTTTCCTGTCTGCAGACCTCCAACTATTGTGGCACCAACTACAAACATACCACATGGCTGGTGGGGCACAGCAAAGAACATGCCCCTCCAGACTCTCCCAGCAACAGTACAGGCTCAGGCAGGGCATCTATGGGTACAGGACATCTCCCATGCAGGGCTGAGGGCAGCCATGGACACATCCTGTGTGGCAACCCCATTTCACACCACTCAACGAGGGCATACCTGGTGAGCCCGGCGTAGCCGTGCAAAGTGAGCCTCCCTCTGTGGGGCAGCAAGAAGCACCAGGGGAGGAGACAGAGAAAAGTCTGAGGGAGGCCAGGAGAGAAGGAACCAAGGGGCAGAATGCACCGGAAGGCAGCCAAGTTGGTCAGGGGTGGTGGTGCCTCTTTTCCTCTAAGGAGCAGGGACTGGGAGGCCCCCAAGCCCCACTGCTGAGTGGACTAAAGTGTGGCTGACTGGGAACTGGCCTCAGCTGGTGGGGGACTTACATACTAAGTAAATCCCACCTGTCCTGGTACCATGGCCATGACTGAGGACCACACGTGGCTGCTCTGGAGTTTACCTTTTATTTATTATTTTCATTCTTGTGCATTGGTGTTTTGCCTGCATGGATGCCTATGTGAAGTTGTTGGATTCCCTGGAACTGGAGTTACAGACAGTTGTGAGCTCCCGTGTGGGTGCTGGGAATTGAACCCAGTCCTCTGGGAGAGCAGCCAGTGCTCTTAACTGCTGAGCCATCTCTCCAGCCCCCTGGAGTTCACCTCTTAGACGTTGCCCTTCACAAGACCATCCTTGATGATGTTGCCTTCCTAGCAGATCTCACTTCAAAGTCAAAAAGACGGCTCTCTCTTGCCTAGCCCAGCTTTTTTAGGGCAGATCTGACCTGGGTGTAAATCCTGCCACTACTGCCCACTAGTTGTGGACTCAGGTCAAGTTCTTGGCTTCACTAGCTTTACTTCTCTGCTAGGAAATGGCAGCAAGACTGCCTGGTTCACGCAGTCATAACTTAAGACGCCTGCACGAGTGTGTAGTCAGAGCTCGATAGAAATCGATAGAAATGACCCAAGAATCACCATGCCGGCACCCAGCACTCTGCCTGCAACCCCCGGCACAGATGAGCCGTGGGGTGTCCACACTGAAACTGTGGACATGTCACCACACACATGTCGCGGCCTTTCCCGAAATTGCAATTGTTACCGGTAAGCTGAATGCTCAGCGTGTGTCAGGGAAAATCCTCCCAGTCACCCTGGGCTGGGGAGGTCAGGTCAGGTGTCCAGCTAGTGAACAGCATAGCAGAGATGTAATCTGAAGTCTGCTGGACCCGAAAGGCCACATACTACATGACATCGCAGTCATGACCCCATGCTGACTCCATGTTCAGCATGGACCTGGCTTAGAGCTGGCACTCAGGAGGGACTGCAGGTCCCACTTAGATCTTACCTTGTCTCCCTGGTATGTATCCGGAAGTTGCCAGTAGAAGGACTCCTGGCCAAGGTGGGCAAAGTTGCCAAAAGAGAGCTGGGGCCCACCAGGCACCGATTCCACGGTGAAGCCTCCTGTCAGCTGGCTGTTGCGCTGTGGGTTCACCAGGGCAAAGCCTTGGAAGTCCCCAGGAGCAAAGTGGGTGGAGATCTGGCAGTGGGAGGAAAAACAGGGGTCAGCTAGGTGAGGGTTCAGACATAGCAGGATGGACAGGGCACAGAAGGTCGTCAGGACAGGACATGGGGCTCAGTGAGACCAGGACTGAGGGAGACATGATGGAAGGGGTAGACATCGGGACTAATGAGGGGTGTGCTCAGTGCTGAGATGAGCAATAACAGAGGCCCAGAAGGTCTTTGGACAGGAGTCCGGTCACTGGGCTCAGCACCAAGGTGAGCAGTAATAGAGGCCTAGAGATGGGTATCTCTAGGCTGGCACTCAGCTCGGACAGTGCTCCCGACCTTCAGGGGAAAGACTGGCTCTTTTTTTAAAATGAAATTAAATATATTATTTTTTAATTTTTATTATTATTTTTTCAAAGATTTATTTATTAATCATTTATACAGCATCTGCCTGCATGTATCCCTCAGGCCAGAAGAGGGCACCAGATCTCATTATAGATGGTTGTGAGCCACCATGTGGTTGCTGGGAATTGAACTCAGAACCTCTGGAAGAACAGCCAGTGCTCTTAACCTCTAAGCCATCTCTCAGCCCCAAAGACTGGCTCTTACCTGGTGGCGTGAGTAAGAGGAGCTGGCACACTGTTGGGTGACACCCATGCAGAAACAGGGCAGGCAGCCTTCTGGGTTGCTGGCACTCAGGTAGAAGTGGTGGGGCCTGCAATGGCTGCAGGTAAGGCCTTCTACCTGGGCCTGGGAAAGATGGAAAAAGAAGATGTGTGAAGGGACTCAGGGGTGTCTGCTGGACCCCAGAAGCCTCTGAAGCCAGCCCTTCCAACCATTTCTAGCAGTTGTGAGCACATCTGCCTACCCATCCCATGCCCAGGCCTGAGGATCCCCTCAGGAACCATCTGACTTCTATTCAGCCCCAGGGGTGGACTAAGCTAGACCTCATAGAAGGCAGGGCTTTGAACTCACCTTGCATCGGCACTGACCAGCGGCATTGCACTGGCTGCTGACACTGCCATGGGGGTCACAGCCACAGCCTAGTCCCTCTGGGACCTGACCATCTCCTGAAGAACAAAGAAGCCACAGATGGCATCCTCAAACCAGACACCAAACACCCCCATCTCTGCCGCTCTCTAAGCCTGTCTGTCACTCAATACCAAGGGGACCTCTACCTGCTTCTGGGGATGAGGGCGGTGCCTCTTCCTGACCCCACGTGACAGATGGAGAAGCCAAGAATCAAAAAGGCAAAGCCACCTCTCCCAGGTACCAGGGAAACAAAGGGCCTGTCCTGGCTCCCCCTGGAAAGAAAAGTACCCCCACTCCCGCCATGCCCTCTCAAGTCTGCAGCTCTACTCACTGTGGCAGGGCTGGCCCTGACTGGGGTTACCATGGTAACCTGGGGCACACCTACAGAGAGAGAGAGAGAGAAAGTGGAGTCCTGGGAAACTGGTGAAGAGCCTAGGTCCAAGGGGGATCTGGGTTTGGACTCAGTGACCCCCACTGTAAGGGAAAAACTCATCAGCTGTGTGCGCCCATTTGATAGATGAAGCATGGGGGGAGACCAAAGCAAGGGTGGGTCCAAGGCACAGCCGATGAGTTGATTCCATCAGGCCTTGAGTCAAAAGGTCAAGATCAAGAGGCCTAATGTTCGGCTTGGTGGTGTGAGCCTAAAGCACTTCCAGGAGAGGGAGGTAGGAAGTAGTTCAAGGCTATACATGGCTGCACAATGAGTCTGTAGATAGCCTGAACTACATGAAACTCTGTATCAAAATAGCCAAACAGCAAAGGGTCTAGTGGGAGGGCTCTGGCCTGGATATGACAAAGGACGGGCTGGGAGGTGGGCAGCAGGCCAGTGCCAGGCTAACGGGTGAGGCTTGCAAAGAAGAAAGCTGATGGCTCAGGTATACCTTCCTGGACCCCCGGCACTCCCCACTGCCCATCTCACCTCTCACAGTGACGCCCGCTGTGGCCTGGTGAGCATGAGTCACAGGTGGGGTGACCATCTGTGTCCAGGAAGCAAGTATGGGCAGCCCTGAGGAAGTGGGAAAGTTCCGTCAGTAAGACGTTGACTACGCCTACCGGGCTCTCCCATAGACCAGGCAGGCGGGTGAAGCCTAAGCCAAGAGTTCCTTTCCTACCACCTTCCTCAGTTCTACTCAGGGGCTGAGGTGGGTACGCTGTCCGCATTTAGGGAACTAGGGCTTTGAAAGTGAGGCTATCCGTCCCCAGTGACACACTGAGAAGTGGCCAACCAGGATTTAACTATAGCCTCTCCCCAATGCTGGGCAAGAGAGAAGATAGGGAGGGTGACAGGTACTTCAGGAAGAGTGGGGCCCAGACTCACTGGCCAGAAGCAGCGGCTCCATAGCATGGGCAGGGCTGGCAGTCCTGTGGTGTGCCCCGCTGGGCATCCCCATAGTACCCTGGCTGACACTGTTCACAGCGATCACCCACCGTGTGGTGCTGGCAGCTCTGGAGAGACATAGGGCAGATTGAGGTTGGGCCCCTGGAAACCAAGGCTCTCTGAGGATTGAGAGTGAAGGGGCAGGGCTCACCTGGCAAATACCAGTCTCAGGCTCACAGACCTCCGAGTGGCCATGGCAGTTGCAGCGTTCACAGGTGCCCAGGTAGAGCCCGCTGGCCATGCGTGTGTAGCCTGTATCACAGTCCTAGGAACAGAAAGATCACCGGTGGGAGGCTGGCCATATGGGGAGAGACAAAGGAGGAAAGGCCAGCAAGCACTGTGAAGGAAGTTGGGTGGATAGGTGGGGGACTCAGGCTCACCTGGCAGGAAGGACCGCGGTACCCTGGTGGACAGGTGCACTGTTCTACTTCCAACGCTGAGTCCTGGCCAGTGTTCTCTGGCACAGCCACGTCCATGCTAATGCCAGAGATCCTGGATTTGACAAGACACATGGTGAAGGGATGCTCACTGTGTCCTGGGAATACCTAGAGTCCTGAGCTCCATCACCACATGGCCTTCATTCTTCTGTAGTCTCCTGGGCTGCAGCAAACCGCTCACATCTGCTGCTTCCTCCAAAGGGCTACCTACCATCCTCTACCCCTCCTCGCCCGGTCATGCTACACTACCCAGCTCCTCTGGGGACTGCTAGAAAGCTGATTCAGGAGACACTGGTCCCCAGCCTCTGAGGATTCTGCAAGGGAGGCAGCAGCATGCTCTCCGTTCTACAGGCAGAGTGTGAGGGGCTACACCATGTTTCTGCTTAATCTGGAGACCTCTCTGTTCTGCCCTGGCCCCAGCTACCTGCTCTCAGCCGGCTGCTGGGTATAGGATGCTTGGATGAGGAGGATGTCGATGTCTGCCAGGGCCATCAGCAGGTGCTCCCTTGTGGCTGGCTGCCCATCGGAACGCTGCCATGCTTGCTGTCAAGGAAAAGACATACGATCTATTCCTGTCCTCCTGTGTGCTGAGGCCCCAAAAGAGAGGAACAAGAAGGGATGGGATGGGGTTCACCTCTTGGAAGGGCACTATGAAGTTGCTGGGCTGGCCAGGGCTGGGCTCCCTTGAGACATGGTGTTCCAATATGATGCCATTTCCCTGTAGTACTACCAGTGGTTGTCTGTGCAGGGGTGCAGAACTGGGCCGGGGCCGCTGGGTTATGGTGAAGCGCAGCTCTCCTCCATAGGAGGTCACCTGAGTTGGGGTGGACAGGTTTTCAGTTGGAGACGTCAGTCAGGTCAGGCCATGTTCTTGCTGTCCTCTTAATGCCCCGCCTGTCTTGTTCCTCTGAGCCACCCACCTTGTCTCCTCGGAAGCTGGCGGGAAGGCTCCAGAAGTAGGGTCCAGACAGGAGGTTGTGGAAGGAGGAGAACAACAGCTCCCCAGGTGCAGGGGATGAGATGCCCTCACTGGTGGTGTGGGAACCTGCGGCATTCGTCAGGCTGAACTGAGAAGGCTGTTCAGAAGCCCCGAGTACCTGGAAATGTAGAATGTTGGAAAGGGGCAATTGTGGTGGTGGTGGTGGTGGTGCTGGGACCCACCCTTTGTCCCCCCAGCCCCGGACATGGCTGTCCCATCTAGCTGCCACCCTCTTGTGGGTACCTGGGCGCGGCTCCAGGAGGAGCTGCTGCACTGGCGACTGACTCCCATGCAGAAGCACTTGAGGCAGCCATCAGGGTTCTGCTTGCTCAGGTGGAAGGAGCCGTCCGAGCACTCATTGCACAAGCGCCCCACCACATTGTTCTGTGGACACAGAGTCAGGAGCTGCAGGATGGCCCCCGGGAGATGCTGCCTGGAACTAGCAGCTGAATCCACCTACGGCCTAGATGGGGGTCCCAGAGCACCATGGAAAACACATATGTGTGAGGCATCACCGCCACCAGCACAATCACCGCCAGATCACGGGTGCTTACGGAAGCCGCTCTCCCTTTTCTCACTGGCTAAGAGGCTCACAAATAAGTTAGGATTTGAAACAAAGCAAGTCGATTGAATTGACTACCATGACAACTTATGATGGAGAATTCCATGCACCATGCAAGTGCCTCTTCAGCCACCTCACTCAACTTGCACTAGAGCCTTGAAAGGAAGGTGGAGATTTCTCCATCCTCACAAAAGCAAGGCTTGAGACATGAACCAGCACACATGGTCACTCAGTGCATTTATCTACTCTTCGCTACAAGATTGGGAGTGCCTGACTGCAAAGCTCGCCCAGTTCCTTTCTCACTGACATCTGAGTCTCCCACTATTGCTGTGACATCAACATAAGACCTGACAGAGTGATGCAGGAGAGGGCCAGAATGCATACAACAGCTACTGAAGGCATGTCAGGAAACCGAACTCAGGGTAGCTGACTCCTTAACCGTGCTCCTGCCCAAGGCCGGGACTTCCCTCATGGTATAGGAGACCAGCCAGCCTGGCCTATGGACCTCAGGCAAGGCCAGCATCCACTCGCCAAGGTACTAGAGAGGGTAGGCTCTCCTTCCTCCCTTGGCCACAGAAGGGCTAGGATCAAGGTCTTGGAGAGAGTAGAGTGCACATACCTTACAGCGGCAGGCCTCTGCCGTGGTGCTCAGGCTGCCTCGCTCATCACAGCGCACAATTTCCTGGGCTGGAGGCAGAAGGAAAGCATTGGCAGGATGGGTTAGATGGGTGGCTCTCTCTTCAGGGATTCTGGGCATGGGCCGAGAAGGGGCAGAGGTGCCCCTGACCCAGCAGGTTATGAGAAGAGGTGGTCACAATACTCACTGGTGGGTCTGCACTTCCCGCCTGGCTGGATGGGGTTGCCTTCATAGCCAGGGGCACAGCTGGGGGAGACAACATTGTCACATCTAGCCGGGGCATCCTGTCTCCACAACCCCCCAACCTGACCCTATCAGCTCCTCACCTTTCACAGCGACGGCCAGTGTAGCCTGGGGCACAAGCATCACAGGTAGCTTGGCCATCTGTGTCCAGAAAGCAAGTGTCTGAGAATCTGTGGGGGATCAAGTGGTCAGGGTGGAAGGGTAGAACTGGGTGTCTGACATGCTCACCCCAGGAAATGACCTCTGTTCCCACAGACACATGGAGAGGTGTGATGCCATCTCCTGGCCCCTGTTCTTCCTCTGTGGCCTCATAGCAACCGTAGGACGGGAGATGGGCCCATTATACAGAAAGGGAAAATGAGGTCCACAAGATATCAAAGAGTATGGAACAACTCAGTGAGAAGGTCAGGACTGGAATCCGTGTGGGTACCCAGTTTTCCTGACAGAGAATACCCCTACTTGCCACACTACCATATCCTGAGTGGGGTCTGACCTTCGGGAAGCATCGATGTATGGGCAGGGGCAGGGCCGGCAGGCAGTGGCTGTGGCTTTTGTGGCATCCCCAAAGAAGCCAGCCTTGCACTTGTTACACTGAGGTCCTTCTGTGTTGTGTTGACAATTCTAGGACAGGAGAGGGTAGCGGGTGGTTCAGGTCCCACTGAGCAGAACTGGGTCAGGCAGGCTCTAGAATGTTTCGCAGCTTTGTAGACAGTAGCATCAAGGTTCCTCCCCTGGCAGTGGTAGCCCAGCATGGAAGCCAATCCCATCGATGGTTCCAAGCACCTCTTGACATGGATCCAAACCTGCCACCCTCTTCTGGGCTGCACCCAGGGCCAGTTCTGCCCTAGAGTCCATTCCGTCACCCCTACAGCTGCTCGGGAATCTGAAGACAGTGGCCTGTCTGTGCCTTCTCTTTGATCAGCTCTGCAATCCCAGTCCTCATCACTATTCCCAAGAGGGAAGGTGTAATGTTTGGACCATGCTTCCTACAGCCCTTGCCAAGGAAGAGAGACTTTCAGCTCCCTTGTGCAGATACTGTATCTCTTGTTAAGGTATCCAGAGGTCATGGTAGTTCACCTACAGCTATTCAAGCCATTCTAGAGGTCATGCCATGCTCATGGATACAGGGAGTCCTACTCCTATCCAACATCCAAGTGGCAGCTTGAGCTACTCACCAGGCAGTGGCCATAGACAGGATCACAGGAGCTGGCATGGCCATTGCAATTGCAGCCAGAGCAAGTGCCTAGGTAGGGCCCTCCAGGCACCCGGGTGAAGTGGGCATCACAGCTCTCGCAAGACAAACCAGAATAGCCAATGGGGCATCTGTGGGGATAGGATCAAGAGAATGACTGCAGTAAACACACACTCTGCTGTTTCATCTCTACTCCAGAGAGCATCCCCATGATACACAGCCAACCAGGGGCAGGTACCTGCACTCCTCCACACTGTGAGCACGACCGTGGTTGGTGGTATGGGTGGCAGTGGTGTCCATGACAATGTCACTCAGTCCCACGCTGGCCATCTTGGTGTTGTACACTGTCTGCAGCAGTATAGCCTCTAGGCTCGCCAGTGCCTGCAGCATCTCAGCCCGCTGCACAGGCCGGCCAGACTCGTGGACCCAGTGTTCCTGGAGGGGATAAGGTTGTTTTGTTCAGTGCCTGTGTGGCATGCATCACTCCACCCTGGCCAATCCTCCCTCCTAGACCGACCCCTGGGACTCAGGTGCTACCAACCTCAGACAGCTGGACCTGGCGCTGGTTCAGAGTTCCGGGCTGGGTGGGTGTGTGGCCTCGGGAGTGGAGGCGGTAACCTGCACCCACGAGGATCACATCTGGTTTCTGTACTGGTTCCAGCATGCCTCGTGCCAGCTCATAGCGCACCTTGTAGCGCAGGAAGCCACCATAGGAGTCCACCTGGCCGGGACAGGTAAGATCAGGGGCGGACAGCCATCCTTAAGCAGCTGCATCCTGTCCTCCAGTCCCTCACTCTGCCCCTCTGAGGCTCATAGAGTGCCTGGCATGGAAGGCTCATAGAGAACTGGGCATGGAGAACCCAGTCCATGGCAGACAGCATGTACCCAAGGGGGCCAGTGTGGAGCACTCTAGCCAGCCCAGAGCAGGTGGTCAGGGAAGAACCCAAAGTGGGTTGAGAGGGTAGCAGAGATCTTGCTTTGTCCTCAGAGATGCAGCTGCCCTCACCTTGTTACCCAGGAACTGCTTGGGTAGGGCCCAGAAAGCATCATGGACAAGGAAGCGGCGTGACAGGTCAACCAGCTGGAACTCCTGTAGGGCCGGGTCAACCTGCAGCTGGGTGGAGGAGAGGGGTGGCACACCAGGCTGCGAGGGCATGGTCACATTCACACCTGCAGGGACAAAAGGCAGGCGAGGATTGCAGCCCATGATTAGTGGAGAAAAACCACTCTGGAAGCAGGGACCCAGAAAGGGATAATAGAGAGAAAACAGAGGCATCTCTCTCTGGAAGTCAGGAAGCAGCCAAACAGAGCTGGGCATGGAACACACTGGCAATCCCAGCACTCCTGGAGGATCACGAGTTCAAGTTGGAGGCCAGGCTGGGCTACATAAAACCCTGTTTTAATCCACCCACAAAGAAGCATTAGCTCTTTTCTCTTTCTAGTCATTTGACCTCCTGAAGTTTTGGTGCATGCCCTAGGGGCCGTCATTGCAGAGTGATAGCTGAGAGCCATGTTAGAAGCCACAATTAAGGAAAGGGCAAGAGGCTCACTACAGCAGGACTTCTTAGAACCTTTGGACCTCAGACTGGGAACAGTCCACTGGGGTTAGCAGAAACTATTTGGGGCTGAAGAACAGAAACCCAAGTCCTGCTTCCACTATGTTCCTGGGGCCTGAGCCTGGACAAAAGTCTCAGTTTCCTTATCTATAAAACAAAGATCCTGGTGGCCCAACTTATGGACTTATGAAGACAAAATGCACAAGCTGACTTGGTTGGGAGAACTGACTGCTCTTCCAGAGGTCCTGAGTTCAACTCCCAGCACCCACATGGTGGCTCACAACCATCCATAGTGAGATCTGGAGCCCCCTTCTGACATGCAATCACACACACAGGGAGAACACTGGATGCATGATAAATAAATCAATCTTTAAAAAAAAAGTTTTAAAAATGAGGGTAACATGAGGGAGGCGCTCAAAAAAGGGCTCGCTCTTATTGTTACAGGGTCACTGGTCCAACCCTCTCCCACACTCCCATGCAGGATTCCTCTGTAGCACCCAGGCAGCACCAGTTCATGTGACAACAGAAACACTTGGTACCGACACTCTGCCATTGGATGCTCACATGTCATTGATAGCAATCCAACAGTTTGGCTTTTGTGTGGTGCATATTTATGGGTACATGTTTTTGTGCAGGTATATGTGAACATTTGTGTGTGTTGTGTGTGTGTGTAGACACGGGGCCTAGGATCCAGAGTCTATTCTCCCTACAACCCGAGGCACGGAAGCTACAAACACGAATCTGGCTTGTCCTAAAGATTTCTCTGACATCATTCAGTGTTTCTGGGTCACTCGCTGCCATTTGGCCCTGGTCCTTCTACACCTGTCCCAGGTTCCCAGGAGCCTGGAGCCCGCCCATCCACATACCCTTGAAGTCATTGGGCTGGTCAAAGCGCAGCCGGATCTGGTCCCGGAAGCGCCGACTGCTCTGGCACACGTTGGTCACACCAAAGCAGAAGCAGGGCAGGCAGGAGGCACTGTCCTCCAGGTAGAAGTGTCCATCGGGGCAGGGGCCTGCTGGGAGGCAGGGAAGGGGCTGTGGCTGGCCACCAGCAGAAGGTCCTGTGGTACTGGTGGCAGTCACCCACCCTACACCCACCAGCCCACCCGCCTACAGCACCTCGCTGTGGGACAAGCTCCAGCACGCCATCTGGAATGCCGAACACCATGCCACGTGCATTCATGGCCTCACAGGTGTATGCGCCCTGGTCTGCCTCCTTCACATCACGGATGATCAGTGTGCCACGCCCTCCCTCGCTGGTCATTGTCACCCTGGTAGGCCCCGAGACAGTGGTGGGTTAGGTGTGAGCCACAGACTCAACCTCTTCCACAGGCTAGCCACTCCCACCTGCATCACACCTGGGATGAACAGGGATGTGGCCCCAGTTGAGCCTCCAGTTGATGATGGGTGTGGGGACACCAATGGCTACGCAGGTGAGAGTCACTGTCTGGCCCCGGGAAGCCTGGATGGAGTGCTGGGGAGGGGTTACCACCTGGGGGGGCACTGGGGACAGGAGAGCAGGAGTTAAGTGTTTAATCAGCAATTGGGGCAGGGAATGCTGGGAGAGTGGAGAAGGAAGCAGATGGAAAGTGGTACCTACCACCCAGTGCCATCCCACTCCACTGCCAGCCCCATCCCCACTCCACCTCCATCCCCATCCCCACTCCACCCCCATCCCCAGCCCCACTCCACCCCAGCCCCATCCCCACTCCACCCCCAGCTCCTCACTCACTGCAGCCAAACTCATCACTGCGATCGGGACAGTCAGGTTCCTCGTCACAATGGAAGCTGGCTGGGATGCACCGGTTGGTGGAGACACATCGGAACTGTGTGGGCGCACATTCTTCCCCAGGCTCCTTGATGGCTGGGGACAAAACCAGGTGGAGTGAGCACAGGGCACTGTCTGCAGGGCAACACGGCTCCGTTCCCACCTTCTTCAGGTGCCCTCTGGGTCACTCCCTTTATCTTGCTCATGTTACCTACGATGCCTCCAAAACTGAGCCAAATACAACGGGTTATAAAGTGACCAGGCTCTAGCATTCTGTTACAACAGCATAAACTAGACTGAGCAGCCCATGGGTTAGGCTGTGACCCATACACCGGTCCAGGACACCATCTTCACAGAGATCTGTACATCCAGTTCTCTCACCAATACCAACACAGTGACAAGGAAAAGTCTAATGGTCACTCGAATACAGTAAAGCAGGAGAGACATGGCCAGCGGCTGTCTGCTAACACAGTTCCAAACACAGAGGAACTTGGATGTTTGTCTGCAGGGTCCCTCGCTGACTAATAAGGCCAGCACATCTCCCAGAGCAGGGAATGGAAGAACGCAGACTAGAGGGACAGGGACACAGTGGGGTCTGCTGTACTCACGGCAATTGGCCTCATCTGTGCGGTCCTCACAATCGAAGTCACCATCGCAGCGCCATAACTTGAGAGCACAGTGTCCATTTCCACAGGGGAACTCGTTAGGTTCGCAGGGTGGAGGGGGCCCTGCATGGACCAGGCAGGGAGTCACAGTGGTCCTTTGTGGACCAGAACCCAGTCCCCACACTCCCATCCTACATGGTCCTCACCACAGTCCAGCTCGTCACTGCCATCCTTGCAGTCTTCCTGACCATCACAAAGGTAATCTTTGGGGATGCAGTGCCCACTGTGGCACGTGGCCTCCTGGGGTCCACAGGCTGTGGGCACAGCAACGCTGGGAAACAGAAACTGAGGTCTATGCGTGACTGGCGGTGGAGGTGTTGTGGCTGCCTCTGGCCAGAGTGGTAAAGGTGACACCTTCATAACAGCAGGTGACAAGGAGCTGAGCTCTGGGACTTCCTCCTCTGTGGACAGGATCCCTTGATGTTTAGTGACTGGGTGGCTCTCACTCCTTACCCCATAGTCCCCCATGCTCCCTGGAGTCCACTCCACGACCAGCCTCTGCCGTCACTCTTTCCCCATCTCCACCCTCTCCAGACCTCTCTGCCTGCACCAAACCCTTACAGCTCAGATGACCCAGAGACTCAGATGTAGGCCACCAGGGACCCCCCCGAAGTTCCCAAGAGAGCCTCACCGCAATTGAGCTCATCAGACATGTCCCTGCAGTCAGGTCGCTGGTCACAGCGATACTCCAGAGCCACACACTCATTATAACTGTGGCAAGCAAACTCTGTCTCGGTGCAGACCCTTGGGAACCAGGGCACTGTTGGTGGGGGAGGAGGCAGGAGGGAAGTCAGGCAGCAGGCTGAGGCAGCTAGTGTTGTGACAGACAGCACAGGCGAGGCATGGCTGTAAGTGGCTCTGGTGCCAAGTCAGGCCACTGTGGCAGACAGCAAGAGCAAGAAGCACTTGGTGGGCACACACATGGCACATGTGGAACACAGGACAGAACTCCTTACATGGACCTTCACACAGGTGACATGCCACACGCATGCAGCCACCATGCCATATGCGTGCAGGCTACAGCCTGGCCCAGTGAAGGCGAGGAGACAGTGGGAGGAGGCAGGCATGTGGCCTCTGCCTTCCTTTTTTCCCTCCATCTGTTAGGTTCTCTAGGAACCCCCTGGACCTGGGTCAGGGTCATACTCTCACCTGGTGTCACTGTGACCCCCACAGCAGCTGGGGGTGGCGGGGGGGTCTGTGCTGGAAAGGAAGCTATAGTCAGCAATCATCCCACCTGGGACCTGGAAACCGAGGCCCAAGCCGAGCCTGCTGCTGCCCCCTCCCGCCCTGAGAACTCACTGAGGTGAGAATGATGGCCAGGCCTCCAGCAAGCTTGAGGCCTGGGTCTGAAAACCCAGCAGAGCAAGTTTGATTTTGGGGTGCACCGATAGAGGTTTTACATGCAGAACGAAGGAGCTGATAGCATACTATTGGTTTTTCCCTTAGACTTGACACCATTGTGGGGCTGGAGTTTGTACCATTTGGAGCTTCACTGAGTTAAAGGCATATAACAAGACAAGTGAGAGCCCGCTCAGTAAGGACGCAGCGTTGGAGAAGGGACAAATACCACAGCCTATGAGGAAGGAACCAGAACTGGCCCAGGAAAGACTCAGTGGGTCAGACAGGACAGCAGGCAGAGTGACAGGAAACATGGGCTGACCCTGAGCACCCAGGCCTGGCTTCTGTAACTTTAGGCCCATTTCCTGTCCTCTCTGGGCCGGTTTATATTTCATTTCCCATCGGTCATGGGTTCTAGAGAGAACGGCACACACACAGAATCTGGTTTGCATCCCCATCGGTGTGGATGACTGCTTTTCCTTTCAGAACCTCAGCTCCCTTATCTTGAAAACAGGAGAAATAATTCGTGGAACTTGGGAGGCCTGAGTGGATGCTAGGTATCAGGGCCTACACTCACTTGGTGCTTGAGGAATGATGGGTTTTAGGTACAAAGGTGTGTGTGTGTTTGCATGTATAGATGCATATCATAAAGATACACATACATACATGTGATATGCCTGAGACTTACAGTCTTCCTTGATTGATCTCCATCTTTTTTTCAAGATTTATTTATTTTATGTACATTGGCATTTTACATGCAGGTATGTCTGTGTGAGGATGCCAGATTCACTGGAACTGGAGTTACAGACAACTGTGAACTGCCATGTGGGTGCTGGGAGTTGAACCCAGGTCCTTTGGAAGGCTCTTAACTGCTGAGCCATCACTCCAGCCCCTGATCTCCATCTTTTATACTACGGCAGAGTGTCTCTCTTGAATCAGAGCTTGCTGTTCCGTAGTCTAGCTAGCTGGTTTGCTCTGGGGATCCCGACTCTGCCTCCTGACAGCTGGAATGATATGTGGGCTGCCACATCTTCAGGGTCACATGGGTGCTAAGGTAACACTTCTTTACACACTAAGTCACCTCCCCAGCCCTACAACTGCTGGTTTTGCTGAATGCCAATGTCTTTTGACTGGGAAGTGCTGAATGAAGGGGGAGTTTTAGCTACTGTCAATATACGAAGGTCTGTGAGGATACAGCCTCATGGGTCCTGTTAGAGGTAGCAGTTTGGCTCTAACCAAGCAGAAAGACAGGCAGGCTCAGGCTCAGGATGGAGTGAGTATCCTATCTCCAGTGGTATACTAGTCTTGTTGAGAAGACCCAAGGTACCAGAAGGGGCGACCCCAGTTTGGAGGACAGGCTCACCTCTGCCCAGGTGTCGGAACTTGAATCCCCAGGGAGAGGTGATGTAGGGGCCAATGGAGCCGCTGGAGACCACTTTATACAGGACCTCCTGAATCTGAGGCCCATCCGATTTCTTTTCGGAGCCCACATCGAGCTCAACAAAGACCCAGCCATCCAGCTCCCTAAGGAGAAAGAGGTCTATGATCTCCAAACCTCTGTCAAGTTCCTGCCATGACGGTCAGCCCTGTGCCTGGGCAGCCTGCACCTAGGGTAGGGCCATTTCTGGTACAGGATACCCCACCTATACTCTCTGAATTCCCATCAAGAATGACCCATCCCTGCTGGGTGGTGGTGACATACATCCTTAATCCCAGCATTTGGGAGACAAAGGCAGGCGGATCGCGGTGAATTTGAGGCTAGCCTGGTCTACAGAAAGAGTTCCAGGGCAGCCAGGGCTACACACAGAAACACTGTCTCAAAAAAAAAAAACCAAAAATGGTTCATCCCTTCAGACCCTCCCTGCCCTGCTCTTGGCCAAGCCACTTCCCATCCCTGGCCCCTTCTGGTTGCTTCCACCCCTTCCATCCCCAGGAACCCATCTCACTTGATGAATACCACGCTGACAATCTGGTTTCCGGGGATCTTCAAATACTCTGACTCCAGCTGTAGAGATACACCACCATCAAATGCCTCCCACATACTCTAGTACTGCCCTAGGGGTGCCCCCAACCCCAGGTACTCTCTCCCTCATACCTTATTCACCACGGCCTCCGACACCTCTCGGAATGTTTTGGCGCTTGCATTCTCCAACTGGGGGCTGTACTCAATGGACCGAGTAAAATTTACCAGAGCCCGGAAATAGACTATGGAAGAGAAAGTGGAATGTCATGGTGAAGGGCCCAGTTGGATGGGTGGGAGCCCAGCTGGCAGACTGAAAATAAGGGGTTGGACTCCCACACGGGCTGACACCAGTGTTTCTGCAGAAAGGCCCAGCACTGCTGTGACAGTATAGCCTGCAGCAACCTGAAAGGCCTGCCCAGGGCTCAGAGGAAGCTGGGCAGGAAGGGGCAGTTTTAGGGCATGGCTAGCACGAGGATCACCCCTTCATCATGATGTTTTCCCAGCCGGTTCCTATTCATCCTTCTGGACTGAGCTCAGCCACCATACTATCTGAGAAGACCATCAGGGCTGCCCTGGCTGGTGTGGGGCCCCCACTCTGGGCTCTCACAGCACCTCGACTTTCCAAACTGGGGACCTTCCTTCCCTTGTCACCTCAACTGTGCTGGGTGCACCTGGGCCACACAGCACCACAGAAATTCTCAGGTCCTGAGGCGGCTACTTCAGATACTGGCCCGCCTCAGGAAGTCTCATTCCTTCTTCATAATATGTGAGGATGAGAGAGTCAACCACCTTTATACCTCAGGGCTTCAGCCTGGGGTAAAGGACGCTTAGCTTCCCATGCTGCTCCTGTGTGCAGAGCTGGCGCTTTGAAAGGAGAAGCATGGTCACCTGTCACCCTGCCCCACCAACCAGGAGCTCCATGAGGAAATGCGAAACCTACCCATTCATGACCCAAGTGATTATCTGTGAGTCATGGCCAAATAGACACATGACATTCTGACATGACTATAACATACAACTATTGTTCCCGTCAGCACCGGATGTATACAACACAGTTTATAGCCACCGATAAGCAGTCGGCTAGGGTTTGGCTCTCAAGTCTCCCTCGAGACAGGGTTTCTCTGTGTGGCTCTGGCTGTCCTGGAACTCACTCTGTAGACCAGGCTGGCCTCGAACTCACAGAGATCCGCCTGCCTCTGCCTCCTCAGTGCTGGGATTAAAGGCGAGCGCCACCACCACCCAGCTAGTAGACCCTGCGGCCATCTCCCCAGCCTCTGCTTGTTGCTGTTGCTGTACGGGGTGGAACCTAATGGTTGGAAGTCAGGTCACTGAGGGCCTGGCCTTGAAAGGGATATTGAGACTCAGCCCTTCTACGTCTCTCTCCCTCTCTCCCTCTCTGCCTCCCAGACACTATTAGGCGAACCAGACTCCTCTGCTAAACACTGCCACCATGGTCACTGTGCCAGCACGGGCCCAGAACAGCAGAGTCAAGTGGTCAAGGTCTAAAATCCCTGAAACTGGGAATCTAAATAAATTTTTCTTCCTTAAAAGACCTTTGGTCTTTTGTCACAGGGAAGGATGGCTGAGCAGCACAATGTTTTTGAGTTAGAAATGTGGGTTCAACTCTCTATTAGCACTCGGGAGGCAGAGACAGGCGGATCTCTGTGAGTTTGAGGCCAGCCTGGTCTACAAAAGCTAGTTCCAGGACAGGCCCCAAAGCTACAGAGAAACCCTGTCTCAAAAAAAAAAAAAAAAAAAAAAGACCAAACCAAGCTATGCCATATACCTACATTACACAAGAGAATGGTGTGTGAACGTACATGAACATATACTCTCCCATATTCTCAATTATTTCTGTGTGTGTGTAGTATCTGGCCTCTTATTGGCCACGCCCACTCCCAGCTTCCAGCCTCTGACCCTAACTCTCTGCCTCTCTTCCTCTTCTGCTCTCACGGGAGCAGCAGCTGCTTCTCTCCCCTCTCCCCCCTTCCCTCTATCTCCCTGTCTCTCTCTGTCTCTCTCTATCTCTTTATCTTCTCTCTCTCCTTTTTCCTCCATCACCCATCTAATAAATGTTTAACTCTGCATAGTGCGCCTA